>PVKS010043851.1:0-14651 GCA_004027875.1 Aplodontia rufa
GTGAGTACTCTGTCAACAATGAGAGACTGATGAGGGTGCACAAGTGACAGCAGTAGAGATTTTAGTTTTCTTAGTTTTGAGATGTTTGTCTTATTAAGATATTAAGAAAATAATTATTGATATGAGTCTAGTATTTGACTAGTAGTCAGGATACAAAATATAACTTTGCAATCCTTTGAATCTTAATGAAATTATTTCTAGGAAAACATCTATAACAATTCTAAAAATATTTCCAAATGCTGATTTTATTTCAGATCAGAAAATTCTAATTTTCATTTTTTTCCACTTAAAAATAGCATATTGATTATAGGAAATAAATGTAAGGAAGAAAAAACAGTATTATTAACACAAATGGATATAAAAATTAATAGTTTAGATTTATTTACAGGCTTTCTGCTCAGAAAAAAATTTTTCGAGGTTAAAATGTCCATTGTGTAAAATCGTTGCTGAAAATATCACCAACATTTTCTGTTGTAATTATTTAATTAAGAAGTTATTTTGGGGGAATGGAGTAGTGTCTCAGTGGTTACGACACTTGCCTAGCATGTGTGAGGAAGCAGGTTCAAGCTCCAGCACCACATACGCAGCAAAGTGTCTCGGAGCAATGAAAGTCACATGAAGAAAGCTAAATAAAATTGATTCTCTTTCTCACTGTCCCTCTACCTTAAAAAAAAAAAAAAGAAGTCATTTTTTCTTGACACTTATGATATGAAAGAATACATTCTTACTTCAGTCATTATATTAAAAATCCTTTTCTCTCATGCTATTTCCTTTACAATAATTCAGATTCAATAGCCCAGTAGTCAATATAATCAGAAGTCAAGTGTGGCTATAATGGATAATATTTAGCTAGGTGTATTATGCAGCAGAAACAGCATACGGTGCAAAATATCCAATTTGCTGCCCCTACCTAAATGTTTGACATTTTCTCTCTCAGCCTGTTTTGCAAGATGCAGCTATTCTTCTGTAATTTAATTTACAATATTTTGCTGATAGCCATGCTTCCATATCTCCGCACACTATCATCCTAGCATCTGCCTTTTTTCATTCCTAGATCATTGCCTATAAGACTAAAAAGTCTTTATTCTAGAGGAAAGCCTTGCTTTTTACCCCATATTCTGCCAACATAGAAACAGCTCCAGAGTCTTAGCTCATATTTATGCAGAATGCCAAATCCTGTTCCCTTAATTGCCTCAGCTGGGGAGCCAAGAGTGCATAAAACAGCTGGTGGCAAGAGAGTATATAGCAAATACATAGGGCAGACTCTCCTACAGAATGCAATGCTGTGCTAGGAATCTTTTCAGTTAGGGATTCTTTCCTCTGGAGGAAACCAACACAATTGGTTCTGTAAAACTCATTTACTATACACAACCAACTTCCAGATGGTAGCCTCTGACACCAAAAAGTGCCTGAGGCAGAGTTGTGGCTCTAAACACGTACATGTGAAAGTGATAGGGTAAGGAATATTCTTTTAATAAGCAACTAAAAAAGCATTTAGGAAATAGAAACTCTGTAGTATGCACTTCAGACTCAGTAACAATTTTCCTGCACTTTGCAGTTAAAATAAAAACTGAGATGCTATTTTGTTCATTTGCACATATGTTAAAAATGTATTTTAGATCTTCATTGTGTTTCTATGAATGTGCGACATACTTTTTAAGACAAAATGCTACAAAATTTTGCATATTTTGTTCATAATGAAATCTTTCATTTTGAGGAAGATTCTATTTCTAAAGCAATTTAGATAACTGTAAGATTAAATCTAGCAGAAGGTTATTTTTTTGGTTTGTCTACTACCTGTGTCCAAGAATTGTACACTTGAAGAATAAAACAAATGTAAGTATATATAGTTAACTAATATTTTAATATGTTCAACCAGAAGACAAAATAAGAAATGAATAATTTTTCAGTATAGCCACAGGCAAAAGAATGAAAGGGATCCTTATTTTATGCTGTATGCAAAATCAACTTAAGTCTAGGATTAAAGTCCTGGATTTAAGGCTTGAAACTGCCAACCCCTAGGGAAATGCTTCTTGATATTAGGTGATGATACTTTGAATATCATAACAAAAGTTCAGACAAAAAAAATATTAACAAGTGAGACTACATTAAACTGAATATCTTTTGCCCAAGAAAGGAAATAACTTACAAAATCAAGAAAAGTTTACAGAGGCTGGAGTGGTGGCTCTGTGGTTATGGTGCTTGCCTGGCAAGTGCAAGTATGCAGGTTTAAACCCCAGCACCACATACACAACAAAGTGTCAGAGCAACCAAGGCCACAGGAAAAAAAAAGACAAAAAATGTTGGTGAGGGTGAAGAATAAAGAGAACATTTGCACCTTGTTAAGAATGTGATTTGGTAGTTTTAATGGAAAACAATATAAAGGTTCCTCAAAAGATTAAAAATACCTAACATACAAACCATCAGTCCCTCTGCTGGGAATATATTCATAGGAAAAAAATCAGCATCCTATAAGTGATATCTGTGCTCTTGCGTACTTTACAACATTATTCACAAGAGTCAAAATGTGGAAACAACCTAAGTGTTCATCAACATATGAATGGAAAAAGAAATTGTGTTGTGTGTGGGTGTGTGTTGTGTGTGGGTGCGTGTAATTGAATGTTTTCCCAGCCATACAAAAGAGGAGATGCTGCCATTTACAATAACACAGATGAACCTGGAGAATGTTATGCTACGTAAATCAACTCAGAATAGAATAAAGAAATCTTACATTATCTCACATATATACAGTCTTTTAAAAATAAATGGAATACATAGAGTAGAAGGGTAGTTGCCAGGGTCAGGAAAAGGGGACAAGTGAAATTACATTAAACTGAATATCTTCTGCCCAAGAAAGGAAATAATTTACAAAATCAAGAAAAGTTTATAGAGGCTGGAGTGGTGGACAAAGGATACATACGTGCATTTACATAAGATGAGGAATGCTAGAGATCTAATGTACAGCCAGGTTACTATAGCAAATAATATTGTACTATGTGCTGAAAATTTGCTAAGAGAACAAATTTTAAGCCCTCTTACCACAAAAAAAAAAATAGAATTCAAATATAACAAAAGCAGGCAATGGATATGTTAATTTTTTGACTGCAATCATCATTATAGTAAGTGCATGTATACTGAAACATCATGCTCTGCAACCAAATACATATAGTAAACATAAAATAAGTTCATATTTATTAATCATCTGTTTCTGCCCCTATATTCTAATCACATTGTTTTATTGATCTATAAAATAGATTCAATTTTGGATGAATTTTACAGAATATAAAAGAATGGAAAATTAAATATTTTAGTGTTGCATTCTACATTGGTTAAGGATACACAAATAATAATCACATGTAATTGAAAATTTTTTTCTTGAATTGGATGTTTTACTACTGTCGTTGTAAATTAATGACAAGTCTCGAAGAAAATAAACTTGAAATTAATAATTTATATATAAAATATGTTACACATATTTTGATTTTCTCTTGAGTATCTTTCTAATTTGGAAGGGAATAAATAAAGACTTTTGAAGAACTCAAAATTATGACCCTGGGGAAAATAAGTTGTTAAAAAAATGGTTTCATGGTGGATAATACATTAAAAAATTTACCTCCCTTAATTTTTGCCTTGTTATATCATATTTTTGGTATCAGAACTTCAAAGGTTTTGAGAGGTGATAAAAGTCAGAAAATAAATTGCTACTTGACAATTATCTACTTGTATAACAACATCATTTATTCATTCTTTTAAGTGTGTTGATGGTTTACTACATATCAGACACTTATCTTTAGAAGGGAAGACTTTTAGGTCAATAAGCAAACAGATGAAAATAAATAAAGCATGAATCTGCAGACCATGTTACATATAAAAAATGATAAATGGCTAAAAATTTAAAATTGAAAAAAATAAAATGGTGAGCTAAATTGACTTACACATAATATACACAATGGGAAAACAAAATATTCAATTCTCCAAAGAATTTGCTAAGAGCCTCACTTTCATGAAAGAGCAAAAAATTTATCAATATGGTACAATACAAACAGAAATGACTACAGCCAAGTTCCTTCAATTCTCAGTGGCAAAGTCATTTGATTTTGAATTGGATGAAAAGTACACATCCATCAATTTGCTTTTATTCAGAGACATTTCTGAAGAGGATTTTGTTATGCTGTTGTTCTCAAAATTAGTTTTCAGATTGCATTTGCCAGAATGTCATTCTCAGAATTTATTTTAAAGAGAATGCCTTCGAGATGTTAAAGAAATGCACAATATATATATACACAAAAGTTATTTTCAAATCAAATAAAAGGTTTCCACATGTATATTTTTTATTCTTACTTAATAGTAAAATAATTTATATTTTCACCATATGTCTTTATTATGTCAGTCATTATTTTTCTATTACTCAAGTGACATCAGCCCATTTCATACACTACACATTGGGGAAATGATAGGAAAAACGAAAAAGTATTACAAGTTTGTGACAGTGTCTGGATAAAGGAACTGTAAATAGATTGTTACATTTGTTTTTAGAAGAAACAATTGGATTTTTATATATCTATTCATTTTAGACTGCAAAAATACATGCAGCAATAGGTAATTAAGGATGTCATAAAATTTCGTTACAGATAAAAAAGAATACATATAAAAGTATATAAATATAAATGCATATTAACACTTTATTAATAAGAAATTATAGGGGCTGGAGTAGTTGCTCAGTGGTTACAGTGCTTTCCTGGCATGCATAAGAATCCAGGTGCGAATCCCAGCACCACGTACACAATGAAGTGTCAGAGCAACGAAGGCCACATGAAAAACTAAACAAAATTGATTCTTTTTCTCTCTCTCACAGTCCCTTTCTGTCCTAAAAAGAAAAAAGAAGAAATTATAATGTGCTAAACTTGTATGCTTTATATGTATAAATTAATATTTCTATATAAATGTAAGCACATAAATTTTATATCTGTATATAAGTATGTATTCAAATTGAAGTGTATTCAATATTTGTGTTTTTAAAAATATAAATACATTCAACCAACTCAACAATTACAGTAAATAAGTAATTAAAAGATTGAGTTCAGGTCAACCTAAATAGAGATAGTACTTAAAATAACTAAAAACTTATGATATTCTACAGGTTTTGCTTATTGGTCCTACACATTGTTACCTTTATTATTTTTTTTTATTCATTTTAAGGTTGTTTTGAAAATACACTGATAAATTGACAAACCCAATAAGTCTGATATACAAATAAAACATAAGACTGGAAGCAAAAAATACAGTTAATAACTCATGGACATTTTATAATTTAATACTATTAGTTTCCACATGTGAAATGCCAACAAATCATGAAATTGCTTTCATATAAATTGTGATAAATACACATTAAAATTCAGCAGCATTGTAAAAAATGTTTCAGTAATTTCCCTATGTAAGCAAACTTATATTTTTTTCTAGTATTGATTAGCATACTGCAGAATAAAACTCAGAAATACATTTGTCACATTTTGAACTTATTAAAAGGAAAAAGTGAATTTATGACTTTAAGATATTTATTTTTGTAAATTTATGTAGTACAGATTAACAGTTCCTTAATTAACTACTGGAAACACAAAATTGGGCAAAACTTAATATGCAATGATCATAACATAGACTATTTGAATATAAGTCTACTTTATTATTTTTTAAGGAAAATGCTTAAAACTAAGACAACACCCTGTATAAGCTCAAGGCACAGGCGCTTGTAGACAAGTGATAGAAAATCACCTTAACCAAAGCACAAGGGCAGCACAGTGGGATGAGATGAGGCCTGGAGGAAGAGCTGTTGCCATTAGTAGGCTGGAAGGGGACTAGAACAGGCTGTGGTTCATAAAAACTAGAAAGAAAAGGATGGAGGTCGTCTGACAGTCTCTATGGTTTTTACCCATGACCTTTACTCTTCCAGCACAAGGTGAACCCAGAAGAAAAAAAAAAACTAACGAAAATTAATGCCACAGCCTCACACTTCTCCCTTCCTGAGCTTCTGCTTGATTTCAGGTGTTACATACTGGCTTAAACCAAAATGACACAAGGTTGTAATGGAACTAAGTATTATATACTACACAGCTGATATCTTTAGACACTGAGCAATGTGTAGCAGGAGGAGATAGTGATTCTAGACAGGCAAGTAAATATCAACCTCCACCCTTCTCAACTTTGCATAGATATCATCTTTGTTCAGGTAGAAATATTGTGCTTTTAACTGGTTTCTGATAATTTATTGTATAATCGTAGGTAATGTCCGATCATACTTCTTCCTGAAATACAAAATATTACCTACCTGGGATTCTTCATATAAGGTAATCTGAAGAGGTTGGTAAGACTAAATATTTTTTTTTTAACAAAAAGCATGCTACTACGGCCTCCTTTTTTTAAAAAATTTCTTCCTAATACCTCTAATACCTAAGTATATAATGATATTCACTTTTTTTTTTTTTTTTTTTTTTTTTTTGCTCCATTGCTCCTTTAAATTTTGCCAGCATTTCATCTGGACAGAAACTTTTAACTAGTGAAGTGGGGAAACTCAATATTCACTCCCACATCATCTCAGTCCTTGGACTGTTTATCCTCACTGAGTTGTGAAACTGTCTCATTGAGAATACTAGAAAGGAAGAATTATAAAGGATTCCAGTGAGTCACTTTGTTTGGGTGAGGGGAATTTGCATTTTTTCCTTTTTGAATCAGTAATCCAATTCTTGGTGTAGTTAATACAACCTTCTGTGCTGTGGCTTCAGTGGACAAGGATCCCAAAATGTCCAAACGACAATCTCAGCTTCTAATTAATCAGTCATGTGACTTGGCTCTTCTCTCCAACAAGTATTCATCTTGTGGGTACTAGAATCTCAGATTGCCAGACCAAAAGCAAAATTTCTTCCAGGGAATCGATAGATTTATCAGCATGGTGATCCACTTTTATATTGTTTCCTTGGTTTTTATAAATCCTGTCGATGGCACAGATATCAGCATAAAGACAGCTTTGGTTTAAGGAATATATATGAGAACAAAGACAGCTACTCAGTTTTGTAGGTTCCTCAAATGCACGTTTAACAAGGTATTTCTCAATATTAGTTGTTTTTGGATGATGGAAAACAGAAAAGATAGTGAATTGTATAGGAATAACTATTTTTTTCTGGCAGAGTAGTTATATTTGGGTAAAATTATGCTTTTAGAATGCAGATCTCATTAAATCTTTCCTATTTTTAAGGAATTCATTAATTTCTCATTTTCTCTAAAATAAAGCCAAACTTGCTTAATGTGAAATATGAATTTAAGAAGCTTTAATCTTTCTTTTTTTATCTTTTTTGTCTACGAGCAACTTTTTTATTCTCAAATTATACCAAGACCACTTGCCAATTACCTTTATTTTTTCAGACCTTTGTCTATAACCCTGAATTTCTGAAAATGCCTTAGCTCACATTTCTACATATCCAATACTTTTTTAAAATTCTATTCAGACTGACTCTTCTAAATGCATCAGGCCCTGAGGGCAATTTAAAAAGTCCTTTCCCCATTGCGCCTTGCTTTAATCTGTTGAAATCAGTTTTATACATATACTATACATCTATGAAACTTTGTGGTTCACTTAGGGTTTAAGTGAAATGAGAGATCCTTGAAATAAGAGATCATATTTAAATTTTTTTAACCACTATAATGAACTTAGTAGGTTTTTGATATTTATTTCTTGAATTTAAATCTGTGCAAATTTATATGAGCATAATACAACTCTACTGCTAATAAGTGTATCTTATTATTAAATGTTATAACTTGGTTTTCATATTTTTCAGGGATCTATGCCATAACCAGAGCACTTGAGTGGTCCCATTTGCATTCCTGATGTGTAATAATGCATATTTGATCATTCTCTGCTATCAAGTTTTGCAGAAGTGGCTGCTCCAGATAGAGAGGCAAAACATCTTCAAAGTCCCCTGCTGACTTAGTGAACACTGTAAATACTTTCAAATAGGTTAGTGAGTAATTAGAACTTATTTGTTATCAATGATGATTAAATTAGCAAACATTTATTAGAATGTGGATAAACCTACACTGTAACAGGATAATAGCATCTCACTGTAAGAGTGTAGAATCATTAGTACTCTCAGTGTTTTAAAGTATGTGTAACCAATTGGTTCCAAGATAATTTTTAATTAAGAAAGGAAAATATCATCTTGAAAAATAGTCATTTTTTTCAAAATAGTAATTTCAATATATTCATTTGTTCAAAACCCTTCATTGTATATATTTTCTCTAATTTTGTGAAATTGTCAAATATTGACCCAATAGTTAAAATTGCAATAAAACTTAAAAGTTTTGGTTTCTACAGACATACTGTGAATTCCTAATTGTTTCTAGATAATAGTTTGTGGATAAATAATGAAAAATTGGTTAGCCATTGTAGTTTTTATTAGCAATAAATGAGACTATATAGTGCATAAATTTAGGATAAATCAAAAGATTATTAGTTGGAATAAAATTGTTTTTGGGTAATTTATATTGCATTTTGAACTCAATGTTATTTAAAACCATATCATGACAGTTTAGTGTGGATATTCATTGTATCAAAGGTTTGCTGTTTACTCTCAGACCGTGCATAAACAGAACTATTTGTATTTGTAAATGTGTTAAAAATTAGAAAATTTGGTTCTCTCACCATCCCTGTGTGTGATGTGTGTCTGTGTGTGTGTGTAGGCATGTGTGTGTTGGCTCATTTGCTTGGTTATTCATCTATCCTTCATTTATTTTTTCACTCACTCAAAAAACACTTAATATACTATGACTATTCAGCAGCATTTAAACAATATCTGGAACATAATAATAAATAATACAAAGAGATATTGCCCATTATAATGATGAATGTTAATGCAGAATCTAAATAAATGACTACAGATAGATAATAATAAACTAGATGGAAATATAGATAGATAAATTTATTCCTTAAAGAACTACAGATAAGGGCTGGAGCAGGGACTTGGCAGTTATGGAGCTTGGCTGGCATGCTCAAGTACTCGGAATTAAACCCCAGCACCCACTTACACAGCTAAGTGTCAGAGCAATGAGAGCCATGTGAAAAACTCAATAAAAATTGATTCTCCCTCCCTCTCTCTCTGTCTCTCTCACTGTCCTTCTCTCTTAAAAAGTAAAGAGCTACAGATACAATTGAGTATAACAGAAACACCTAATTAGAATTTGAGTGTCAGATTAGGTTAATGTGTAAGTTGAAAAGCAAATGGAAACGGTCAAATGTAGAACAGAGAAGGAAAGACACTGCAAAGAAAGGGAGTGTTTGCTTTGAAGTGGTGAATATTTCATTGTGTTCAAATAACTTTAAAAAATCCAAAATAAATAGAAATAGAATATGAAGGAAAACTGGGAAGCAAAAGAAAATACTAATGCTGTTATGTCAATTTAATTGACTAAATGTGCTAAGAAAAGGATTAGAATATTAACGTTACTGATTTCTTCACTTATGTTCCATGTAAAGACTTATGTACTTTGCCTGCAAGTATCATGACTAAAATTAAAACTAAGGAGTATTTGAAATATTAATGAGTTACATTGCATCAAGAGTTTAAAATAAAATCCCCAGAGAAAAATAAAATTATATATGTGCTTTCTTATAGAATGAAATTGATCTATAGCATTAATTAAACTTAGGAGCTATTTATATTTAATCAGTGTTCACAGAGTGCACGGCATTGCATAAAATTATGAAAAGGAAAAAATATGGGTTGGAATTAGTCATATAAAGTAAGTGTGGTGTAAAACTCTGTTGACTATTGAAGGCCATATTTATTTAAAAATTAATGTTAGTACTAAATGGCTTTAAGCATGAAAACTTCTGAAATTCTTCAAGGTATAAACATTAGAATTATCAAGGATATAATCTTGAATGACAAGAGGAATAAAAAGCATATTCTTCTATCCACAACCATTTAAAGTTTTGATTCAAATGCATTTCTATTTACCACTAATTACTTGAATCAAAGCAAAATTAATCCCTGTTTCATCTGTAGTTAAAAACACCTGTGTAGCTTTTACAAATTCAAAGACAGAGATATATAGGATTCTGTTTCTTACCTACTCCATTATTGCAGGATTCCCTAGAAAAGCTCCAGTCTTACAAAGCAGCTGCTTGTATTTAGTGATAATCCTCTGTACTATTAGTTTTGTCTTTGGGGATAGGAAATTGATTACCTGACCTTAACATAGGGAAGACTTTATGTGTGCCTTACTTTCTGCCTGAGAGAGTAAATCAGTTGTGTAAACATTGAAAAATAATTAAGAGTACTGGGATGTTTTAGTTTGATCAGGAAAATGATAAAAAATGAACAAAATGCTTATTTGTATTTTTCTATAAAATTATACTTTAAATTGCTGATGCCTTAAATTATGTATTTTATGAGAGTTTTGTATTTTTTTTTAAAAAGCACATCTATAAAATTTTTAGCAGAGAGCTGATGGTGGAAAGGATAACACTAAATAGGAGAAGATTTGCATAGCATGACATTCATATTTTTATTCAATAGGAAAAACAGTTTTCAGCTTGGAAACCCACAGATTGTGACACTTTCCATTCATAATCTGAATAAAACAGATCAGTTACAAAGAGCAGAGGATTTTCTCTTCATCATATTTGATTAAAGTTTTTTACCAATCTGATAGTTACAAAGAATTAAAAATAGGTATCTGTGTCCCTCTAAGTAGCAAATACTTCATGATGTCTGTAGTTTTGCTTAAATTATTTATAAAAGTTAATATTTTTCTCAAAATATAGTCAATATTCAGTTATAATCTATAAATATTTTGTTTCTTGTACTTACAATGCTTTATCAGTGTCTCATAAAATGTTATGGCATAATGTAACATAGACTGTCCTGAAAAAAATTCCATCATTCGAGAAAATATAGGTATCTTCTTTCCCTAAGAGTTCAGAGTGAACCTGGACAATGACTCTATTTCCTGGATCATAAAGAAAATAAAAGTGCAAAAATGAAAATGTCATGAAGTCACCCTTATGATTGTGATCGCTCAGGTATGCAAGCATAAAAATAGACACTATAACTATTTCCTGAAACTAGTAGCAATACACAATACACAAATAAAGTACAATACCAAATTGTTTCAAAGTTGTGTTAGTCAGCTTTGTATTGCTGTAACTAAAATTTCTGGGGAGAATGGCTTAGATGACTAAAAATTTATTTTGCGCTCATTGTTTCAGATGTCTCAGTCCCTGATTGACCGTTTCCATTGCTGTGTGCCTCAGTGAGCCAGAACATCTGGTGTTCTGGCATGGCAGAGGAGGAAGGCTGGTGTCCAGGAAGCTGAGAGAGAGCTCATGAAGAGCCAAGGTAAAGGTATATAATCCCCAAGGGCATCTCTACAGCGACCTACATCCTCCAGCACACCCTACCTACCCAAAGTTACCAGCCAGTAAGCAGTCCTTTCAAATTATTAATCCATAAAATGGATTGACCCAGTGATTAGGTTAAAGTTGGCATAATCTGGTTGTTTCACCTTTGATTGCTGCTACATTTTCACCAGACCAGTTAGAGGACACCTCAAAATCAAATCAGAACACTCTGCTCCTGGTCAAAAAACGTTTATGTTCATGTCACAATACAAAATATATTTAGTTTATCTACAAGGGTCCTCATAGTCTTAAAATTTCCAGCATTGCCCAAAAGTCTTAAGTCCATAGTATCCTTTGTGATTCTAAGCCTAGTCTTGGCTGTGAATCCCTTTAAAGATCCAAAGCAAGTTACATACATTCAACATAAAAAGTAGCAGAGCAAATATTTCTATTTCAAAAAGAAGAAATATGGGGGCTGGAGTGGTGGCTCAGTGGTTACGGCGCTTGCCCGGCATGCACAAGTACGCGAGTTCAAACCCCAGCACCAAGTACACAACGAAGTCTCAGAGCAACGAAAGCCATGTGAAAAACGAAATAAAAATTGATTCTGTCTCTCTCTAACACTATCCCCTATCTCTAAATGAAAAAAAAAAAAAAGAAATATGGGCATAGAATGAAAGAATAGAACCAGAGTTAAGACTGAAACCCAGCTGGCCAAGCACAAGTCCTGTTTCTGCACATTCAGCATCTGGTGTACTTGGCCAGGACATGTGATCTCCAAAGGGCCTTGGCAGCTTTCCCCTATGACCTCGTCAGTTGCAGGCCCCATGATCCCTCTTTTAACGTTGTCACTCCATAGGCAGTAACCTTCCTTGGCAGACATTCCACATTATTGGCATCATTTACTATTGGGATACTCTATTTCAGTCTGTGCTTTTTCTTCATAACTTTATGCAGTACCCACGCAGGGGCTGACTTCAGGGATTCCAACCCTTCTACACGTTGCCTCCCCACCTAGGTCTTACATTTAAATCTCAGTGGAATCTCCATGATACTTTTACTCCAGCAACATGAATTTATACATAACCATCACCACATATCTGATGCCAAGGTTATCCTCCAGCTCAAGTTGTATCTGGGCCTCCTTGGGCCATGATAGCATTAGCCTCTGAGTGTCTCAACAATGAATAAAGTGAATCAATTCCTTGAGAAACAACTTCCTAGTCATTTCTATGCCCCCATGGCATCTTATTAAAGGAGTTTTCAATTTTACACCTGTAAAATGGGTATGGTATTGCAGATTTCTGAGATGTCCTCAAGCATCTTTCTTAGTGTTTCTGTTCAATGCACTTCTTCTCTTTAGTGGAAGTAATTTCTGCAACAGTCACAATTTCCTTGGACCCAATTTTATAGGTGCTTTATGGCCAAACTGACTTTTCAAAGATGTTTTCTGCTTCTGATTTTTATCATAAGCATGGTCAAAAGCTGTCAGCAATATCCATGACAGTGATTGAATTTCAATTTTCCTTCATTAGATCTATTAGTACCTCACCATTAAATATAGCCTCAGAGAAAAATCTCAGGACATGAACAAAATGTAAAGTTCTTTTACAGAATATTGTGTGAATGGCCTCTGTTTCAATTCCCAGCAGAGTCTTCATTCACCTCTAAAACCCCATCCAAGAGCACAGTCTTTACTGTCCACATTTCTCTCAGCATTCTGAACTTAGTTCACATCAGAATCACCCATTGGTCTCTATTTAATCAGAATCACCCATTAGGTTCTGTTTACAACTTTGTAAGGATTCTTCAGCCAAGATCAGACTTTTCCAAACCTCTCCCACAAACTAGTTCCAATGATTTCTAAACCACATGTTGAGGATAGTCACAGCAATGACCCACTTCTTGGTACCATTGTCTTTGTTAGTCAGCTCTGTGTCACTGTGGCAAAAACATCTGACAGAACAACTTAGAGGAGGATATTTTTATTTGGAATGCAGAGTTTCAGAAGTGTCAGTCCACATTTGACAGATTCCATTGCTCTGAGTCCAAGATGAGGCAGAAGATCATGGCAAAAAGTGTGGTTGAGGATACCTGCTCAGCTCCTGATGTCCAGGATGCAGTTAGAGGACCCAGGAATCTAAGGATAAGATATATTATCCCCAAGGACATGCCCCAGTGATATACTTCCTCCAGCTAAACCCTACCTGATTATAGTTACTACCTAGTATAGTATTTCAAATTATTAATCCATCAAATTATCAATCTATATAAATGATTAGGTTAAACATTTCAAAACCTATTGAATTCATCTCAGATTATTATTACATTGTCCAACAGGACTTTTGCGGGAACACCTCATATCTAATCCACAAAAAATATTTCCTTTAAAAATATGGGATCATTTTTCTTCCAAGTTTACATTTTTCTTGGAGATGTAGCTTTCCAAACATTCTGATTTTTGCTGCTGTTCTTCGTAACAAGCATTCACAGCATACACCTGATGTGAGCCATAAGCCCTACTTTCCCCCCTTCATTTATCCAATCACTGCATCTTAGATATTATATACCCACAAAATTTGTGTATGAGACTATGGAAAAATGTTAAAATGATTAGGTTATGAGAGATGCAATTTAATCAATGGCTTAACCCACTTATGTGGATTAACTGAGTATTAACAACTATAGGCAGGACTGGTATGACTGGGGTGACTTTCGGATTTATTTTGTTACTTGTCAGTAGAGCTCCCACTGTCTTTATGCTTCATAATTGCCATATCCTGAGCTTCTGCTCTCAGCCACATCCTTCTACCACTATGTTCTGCCTCATGTGGGGCCCAAAACAGTGGAGTTGACCATCTGTGGACTGAGACCTCTGAAAACATGAGTCCAAAATAAACTTTTCCTCATTTATATTGTTCTTGTCAGTTCTTTTTGTCACATCAATGAAAAAAAAATCTAATCGTAACACCAGTAGAAACAGATGTGCTAACTTCCACAATGTGGACCATGTCCCTGGAGTTGTTGAACCTCTTGGTTTAGCAATCACTTTATTTTAGCTATCTGTAAATCCCTCTTTCATGGTTTGGATAGGAGGTGTTCCTCCTGTGCTGCTAACTGTATAAAATAGCATAAGCAGTTATATAACATGCATGATATATGATAATAAATGACCATATCACTGGTTTGTATATTTACTATAGCATATTTTTCCTATTTTACAGTATACTACTTCTAGTTTTATATAAAAAATAGTCACTAT
>PVKS010043852.1:0-14649 GCA_004027875.1 Aplodontia rufa
TTCTTCCAGTGAGGGACATCTGGGTTGTTTCCATAGCCTAGCAATAGTAAATTGTGCTGCTATGAACATCGATATTGCTGTGTCACTGTAATGTGCTGATTCTAAGTCCCCTGGAAAGATACCCAGGAGTGGAATAGCAGGGTCATATGGTGGACTCATCCCTAATTTTTTAAGGATTCTCCATACTGCTTTCCAGAGGAGCTGTACCAGTCTGCAGCTCCAGTGTGTTAGTGTGCCTATCTCCCCACAGCCCCTCCAGCATCTATTGTTGTTTATTTTCTTCATTTTTGCCATTCTGACTGGTGTAAGGTGATATCTTAATGTGGTTTTCATTTGCATTTCTCTGATTACTAATGATTTAGAGCACTTTCTCATGTATTCATTGGCTTGATCAATGTCCTCTGGTGAGAAGTCTTTATTTAGCTCTTTGGCCCATTTATCAATTGGGCTGTTGGTGTTTTTGTAGTTGACATTTTTGAGGATTTTATAGATTCTGGATATGAGACCCTTGTCTGAGGAATCATAGTCCATGATACTCTCCATTTCTGTAGGAAACCTCTTGACTCTTTTGATTGTTTCCTTGGCAGTACAAAAGCTTTTTAGCTTTATGGCATAAGGATACTGTTAATAGGAGAAATGTCACCAATCAAAACATCTTCTCTGCTATAATTAAATCAAACTCTATGTAGGTGAAGAAGGCATGGCAGGTTGAGACCAGGGAAGGAGAAGGGAATCTCACAAACTAGGCCCTGCTGGGTTCCTGAGCTTAATGGAACCTGCTGGAGGATAGGACGTTCTGGCACTGGAGGTAAATCTACTCTGGAGTCTTTTGTTTCTCCTTCTCAGATATTTAAAAATTATCAGTTAAGAGAGGGTGAAGATTGAGGCTGGAGAGGTGGCTCAGCAGTGGAGCACTTATGTGGCATGCACATGGTTCTGGGTTCGATCCCCAGTACTGCATTCGCAGGTGAATGGAGGAAAGACATGAACCAGATGAAAAAGATTGGCTCTCTCCCAAGGGGGGAAGAAAGGGTGAAAGTGGGGGGAAAATTGGTAATTAATGAATCTAAGAAGGGCTATCTGTCTTTTGATCGAGTACTTGAAAATCAAACCTACTAGATTTACCACTGTAGAACTGGTAGACAGACACCTCAATTCCAGGGCTGCAAGAAGGCTGTATCTCTTATATTCATAAATCAGATCATTGCTAGGGTTACTCTAGGACATGTTGAAATGACACCACCTTCCTTCTTCAGATATAGATGGGACTTGGAACCCAAGTTGAGGATTGCTCTACAGATGAATCCAAAGATGGGGCAGTCCCAAGGAAAGGCATCCACACACCCTGCCTTCTTTCCAGTTTGGGAGAAGGAAGAAAATGACTGGGGCAACTGACTCTAAATTTCCATATAGGAATCAGCTGATCTATTGAACCTAATATTGTGATTGCTCCTCTGGCATCAATGGTGTTGAACCCTAACAACATGTAGGATCATCTGGTATCTTTTACGAAAAATACGGATGCTTCTCTCCTGGCTTCCACACGGGATTTTTTTTTTAAAGAGGACAGTGAGAGAGAGAGAAAGACAGAATCAATTTTATTTAGTTTTTCATAGACTTTTGTTGCTCAGACATGTCATTGTGTACGTGGTGCTGGGGTTTGAACCCATGTACCTGCACATGCAAGGCAACTGCCATAACCACTGAGCCACTGCTCCAGCCCCTCCACATGGGATTCTTGAGACTTACAGAACTCAAATTACCTAGGGATCTTTGTTAGAATGCAGATTCTGAACTGGGGGATTTCAGGATTGCTGTTACATAGACAGAGTAACAAACCTTAGAAACACTGAAACCGAACTTCTCTCTGGCTGAGATGCACAGGAGTCTAATGTTAATGTACCTCAAGGAAGTCTGATGTGCAGTGCATGTTGGCATTTGCTTCACTGCATGACTTCGAAGTTTGGAGAATTTGGTAAGGAGTGGTTGTTCCTGTGGGTATCAGGTGAGGTGCATACTCTGGTTTTCTTGTTTGCGTGCTGATTGTAGCCCGGGCTACAGAAAATGCTCTCAAAGTTCATTACTGGAGGGAAGTGATATTTGAATGAAGAGAATATGGCAGGTATGGGCAATGAATTGCACCTACAAATGGTGGGTAATTCCCATGATGACCCCAACACTGTTGGTTTCTGCACAGCATCTTCCTGGAACCCCAGAATTTCTTCTCATCAATCTATGTGACTTCTGAATAGAACATGGAGCACAGATTCACTTTTCCTACTCATCTTTAGAATTTGTTTCCTTTTTCTTTGTTTTATAGTTCAGATGTTTGTCCTCAAAAAACTTATATGTGAAAACATGCAAGAGGATTTAGAAATGATTGGGTTATGAGATCCTTGAGCCAATCAGTGAATACCCTGATAGGGATTAATTGGGTAGTAACAATGTAGCTGGCAGCATGCCTTTAGGGTATATATTTTGTGTCTGGTGAGTAGAAGTCTCTCTCTCTCTCTCTTTCTCTCTGCTTTCTAATCATCATGTGAGCTACTTCTGTCTGCCACACTCTTCCACTACAATGTTTAACCTCATCTGGAGTTCAATCCTCTAGGAATGGACACAACCTTCTATGGATTAAGACCTCAGAACTCATGAGCCCACAAATAAACTTTTCCTCCTTTAAAATTGTTCTCGTCAGGTCTTTTAGTCATAGCAGTGAAAAATCTGACTGAAGCGCCTTATCAATGTAGATTCATCTTATTTAGCCCACTAAATAACCATCACACAGATCAATTAATAGCTTATTTTGGGTTATGTGTCACTGTGTTAAGAGCTGGTATAAGCTTTACTATTTGGGGTTTGGTGGAAGGTGATTAGTCCATTGGGGACAGTACTCTCAGAGGGAATAATGTAGTTTTCCCAAATCCTGGTTAGTTCCATCCACAGTGATGTGTTATAAAAGAGCAAACCAGGTCTCTCAATCCCTCTGGCTTCATCTCACCACATGATCTCTCCCTCTTGCATGTGCACCCACAGTGGTGTCACCCATCATGTTATGATGCAGCCAAGAGGGACCACATCATAGCCAAGAGGATGTAACTCTTGAGCTCTTGAATCAACATAATTCCCAATAAATTACCTAGCCTCATCTGTTTTGTTATAGTGGTAAAAACAGACTAATCCAGTAGATTACATAGGATCAATCTGATCTGTTCTGGGTTCTCAGACCCTCCCTATGAGGCCTCTATGGAGTCAGAGGCCCCCCAATACAATTATGAGATGATGTTAGGAATTTCCACTTAAGACACAATTATTAACTTTCTAGTATACATTAATTAAAACTATCAATCTGAAGTATGTATAATATTGAAATATCCATAATATCTTGAATGATATCTGAGAAACACTGTAATTTGGAGGGAAGTACACAGAAGTGTTGTAAAACAAAATGGAAATGGTGTGTACACAAGGATGCAAGAGGGGAATGCCAAGAGTCAGGGTATTCACTGTCAGGAGAATTCTCTGACCCTAGAACTGACTTTGGAATCCCAGGAGGAGTTGCAGGCTTCCGTGTCCACTTGAACTATGACCTACAAATGGCTCTTAATTGACCAACAAAGAGTTGGCTGGCTTTTGATGGTGATTCCAAGGTAAATGGATAGTTTCTTCATTGAAAGGCTGCAACTGTGATCAAGGAAAACAAAATATAAACCAGCTCAGGGGGTTGAACCACATAATAACAACCCCCATGACTGAGTTCTTGCCAAAATATGGGTTGTGGTCAATGGCCCAATCTGATCAGGCAGAAGGACAATGGACAACTGGCCTATAAGAGGGATGCCTGAATGCAACATGGCCCCTGTGATATTCACTATGGGGATTTTAAAAAGGCATAAAAGTTAAACATGTCAGTGCCTATGAAAAGTTTCACAAGGTCATTGGAATTGATGAATGTATTTATCACCGTGCATGCTGAAGGTATAGACAGCTTCATCTTTTCTTAAACCTATAACAACTCTTGTTCTTTGCTTCCTATTTCAGGTGACTACCCTTCTTCCTCTTTTACCAAGAAAATAAAAGCAATCAAAAGAGAATTTTATCCAGGTCCCACTAGGTATTACTCACCTTACCCACCCATAGGTGCTAGCTTCACTCCTGCTCTGGGTAAACTATCAACACTCCCATCAAAGCCCCTCCTATTATGGCTACAAGCCATCTTCGCTCATCTTCTCAAGTTTGTCATTTTGGCAATTCCCCTGCTCCCTTCTGAATCTTCAGTTTTCACTTACTAGATTTTAAAAACCAACAAATGGATATGCTATTATTTCTCCTATCCTGAAAGAAAAAAAGTGAGACCCTGTCTCAAAATAAAAAATAAAAAGCAGGCTGGGGATATGGCTCAGTGGTTAAGCACTGCTGGGTTCAATCCCCAATATCAAAATAAAAGGTAAAACACACACTAATGTAACATGGGGTTTATTGGTTTATTATTATTATTTTTTAAATGTAGTTTATCTAAATCTCAAAATGTTTAATAAAAACAAACTATAAAAAAAAACAAATTATCTCCTCCATTTAACACTTTGCTTTCTAACTGTACAGTAAATTGCATTGTGGAAAGTAAATCTCTACCTTCAGATTATATCTTTGGATGGAATTAAGATGTAACTGGACAATTTAGATAAATAAATGGGAAGTTTGTCCAACTAAGATGCCAGCAGATATATTACATGCAGATTTTAATATTTTTTAATTTTCTCTTTTAAAAAAATGGATGCGGGCCTGTGCAATGGCTGAGCGGTTACTGCACTTGCCCAGCAGGCACAAGTACACAGGTTCAAACCCCAGCACCACATACACAGTGAAGTCTCAGAGCAACAAAAGCCACGTGAAAAACTAAGATTGATTCTTTCTCTCTCTCTCACTGTCCCTCTCTCTTAAAAAAAAAAAAAAAAGGATGCAGTTGAATTGAAGGGGAAACAAACCTAAAACAGGTCAAAAAAGAACCCAGATTCAATATATAAAAATGTCCCACAATAGGCTGACAATGGCAGTAAAAATAAGAGAAAAAAGTGATCTTTCTGGAACATTTTTCAATAACATAGATACACTAAGTGCCAGGAGGATTTTTTTTTCCTTTTCTTTTTTTTTAAGAGAGAAGGACAGTGAGAGAGAGAGACAGAGAGAACCAATTTTTATTGAGTTTTTCACATTGCTTTGTTTCTCTGACATTTGTTGTGTACGTGGGTGCTGGGGTTTGAACCTGTGTACTTGTGCATGCCGGGCAAGCACTGTAACTGCTGAGCCACCGCTCCAGCCCTGCCAGGAGGATTTCTATTCATGTAATTTTTGCATCCAAGTTTCCTTCTATTTATTTTATTGGAACAAATGCTTTAAATGAACTATTTGTCTTCTTCACTGAAGAGAGCTGGTCTATTTCATCTTTAATAAGCTAGTTCTGAGGAAGATTAGCCATGTACTATAGTAATGTCTATGGCATAAAATCCAAGCATTTGCTGTGAACAGTTGGAGAAAGTAGTCAGTACGAACCTAGGATCAATGGAAATAGATATTACTTTAAGCCATCCACGAAAGAGACCCACAAATTACCCAGTGTTAAGCCCAATTTCTTCTTGAGCTTTTTTTTTTTCTGTGCAAGATCCACCCCTTGAAAGAGGAATTCATCTGAAGTTCCAGGTTTTGTTTTTGTTTTTTTTTTTTTTTTTGGTCTCTCGTCAATTTTAACATTAGTATGGATTTTTCCGTGTTATATTATTTTTTTTTAAAGAGAGAGGGACAGTGAGAGAGAGAGAGCAAAAGAAAGCTTTCGTTGCTCTAACACTTTATTGTGTACATGGTGCAGGGGTTCGAACCAGCGAACTTGCACATGCCAGGCAAGCACCCATAACTGCTGAGCCACTGTTCCAGCCTCCAGCTTTATTATTTTAAAGTCATTATTAAATAATAATCTATTCACAGAGTTTAGAATATAGCAAAGCACTCAGTAATAATCATGATTCTGAGAAAGTTTAATTTTTATAGATAAATAACATCAATAAATATTTATTAGGCATCAGTTATGTTCAAATTTTTGTTTAAAGAGAGAGGAACAGTGAGAGAAAGAGAGAATCAATTTTTTAATTTAGTTTTTCATGTGGCTTTTTTTCATTGCTCCAAAACTTTGCTGTGTATGTGGTGCTGGGATTCGAACCCACGTGCTCACACATGCCAGGCAAGTGCCACAACTGCCAAGCCACCGCTCCAGCCCCTCAAATATTATCTTTAAGGTGTGTTAAAGAAGCATAAAGCTGCTGAGGTAAAATAATGGCTGATAATCTACAGAGCAATTGAGCTAACTTACCATAATGTACTCCAATGCCTAAAGTCCAGAGCAGTGGTCTGCATCTGAAGTTTCACTCTACGAACGACCATGTAGATCAACCAGGACTTCCAGCCCTGTTGCATCTTTTGTTTGGCATCTAGGCATACCAAAGAAACGTTTTATTTATTTTTATTTTCACTTTTTAGACAATTTTATTTATTTTTTCATCTGGCTTCTGTATATCTGACACTTTGTTGTGTGTAGTGCTGGGGTTTGAACCCAGGTCATCAGGTTGCCAGGTAAGCACTCCAACTGATGAGCCATAGATGCTTTTTACTTTTGGTCCAGGGGATTGAATCTAGGGGCACCTAACCACGGAGCCACATCCCCAGAGGCCTAGCCCCCTCCTCCCTTTTTTTAATAGGCTCTCGCTAAATTGCTTAGGACCTTGTTAAATTGCTGAGACTGGTGTCAAACTCGTGATCCTCTTGCCTCATCCTCCCAAGATGTTTTTTAATGGGCTAAAGAGAAATGTATCACTCTGAGATGCAATGAAAGCTCAAGGGCTCTGTACTCATCTGGCCTTTGAACACGTAAATCCCTCCAGCCTTCAAGTGCCCCCTGCTGGAAAAGTTGTGAAGTACTACAAAATTTAAAAGGATCCAAGTAAAAAAACCAAGTAACAAGGATGCAAGCACACAAGTGAAGACTACATACTTAAGTGAACACATTTACAAAGCTCTTAAAGGAAAACCAATGTGCTGAACTGTTCATAAATGCTTCACATTAAAATAAGAATCACTTATTTTTAGTAGATATGTTTAGTAGATATGATCTTTTCACTTATGAGCTAAGTAACCTCACAAAAGTTCCTCATTTGTAAATCGGTGCTCTCTTAGAGGTAAGTTTGTAAACATAAATGAGATTATCTATGAAAGACATATCTAATAAATGCTACTTATTATTTTCTAGGCATAGAACACAAGAATTAACTGTCTCTGCCATGATGCTGATACACATGATAATGTGAGGACTATGCTTCTCCCTAAGGCATGAAAGTTCTTGTAAACTTTTTACACAACAGCAAATGGTACTTAAGGGATCTGAGGGCATGGCTTGAAAGAGCTCATATGTCAGAAATAATTCTTTATCTTAAAAATTCAAGCAGCTTTTCCCTCTGCTCCATAATGCTTAGATGCATTAATTGAAACTATGAATAACAATGTAAGCCATCAGAATATACACTTTTCATGTAAATGTGGAACATTTGCGAGATAGCACATATTCTGGGCCACAAACCAAACCTTAAAATTAAAAGGACTGAAATCATACTGTATCTTATTCTCTAATCCATATAATCCAATAAACTAGACATTCTTGTCAGAAAGATACTAGAAAATCCCCAAGCACACTTCTAAATAATCTAACAGCTGGGCACAGTGATACAGGCCTAATCCCAGAATCTTGGAGGCTGAAGCATGAGGACTGCAAGTTCAAAGCAACCTGGGCAACTCAGTGAGATCCTGTCTCAAAATAAAAAATAAAAAAGACTGGGGATGTGGCACAGTAGTAAAATATCTTCTGGGATATATCCCTAGTGCAGTAAAGAAAAAAAAAAAAGGCAGGGTGCTGCAGCAATGGCTAAGGGATTTGGAGAACTTATCTGGCATGCGCAAGGACCCAGGTTTGAAACCCAGCACCAAATACACAACTAAGTGTCTGAGAAGCAAAGGCCCGATAAAATAAATAAATAAATAAATAAATAAAATTAATTGATTCTCTCTTTCTCGCCTTCTCCTTCTCTGAAAAAAAAAGAGGAAAGAAAGGAAGGAAGGAAGGAAGGACCCAAGGGAAATTATAATTTTTTTTACTGAATGAAAACAGAAATATATTAAAATTTGCATGAAGCAGTTAAAACAATTTAAGGGAACTTTATATATAGCACCAAATGTTTATGTTAGAAAAAAAAGTAATGTCTCAACTCAATGACCTCAATTTGTATTCTAAGAAACTAGAAAAGGAAGGCCAAATTAAACTAAAACTTCCAGGGGCTAGAGCGGTGGCAGTTACGGAGCTTGCCTGGCACGCGTGAGTATGCAAGTTCCAACCCCAGCACCAAATACACAACAAGGTCTCAGAGCAACGAAAGCCTCTCTCTCTCTCACCATCTGTCTCTCTTTAAAAAACAAAAACAAAAACTAAAGCTTGCAGAAGATAATAATGCAAATAGGAGGAAATTTCAAGGATCTTGAAGACAGAAAAAATATTATAGAGCATCAGTGAACACAAAAGCTGGTTACTTGAAAAGATCCATAAGATAGATAAAGCTCTAGCCAGAATGGTCAAGAATAAAAAGATTAAAGACTCAAATTATGAACATCAAGAATAAAAAAAGTGTCCTAACTACAAATTCTATAACACATTGAAGTTATAATAATGAAATACACTATGCCCATAAATTTGACAACATATTTGAAATGGAACAATTCCTTGAAAACTCAAAAAAAAATAATCTAAGAACCTTATATTTATTTAAAAAGTTGAACTCAACACTTAAAATCCTTCAAGAAAGAAAACACTAGGCCTAGAGGAATTCATCTGAGAATTTTACTAAACATTTAAGGAATAAACAACAGTTATTCTACAAATCTCTCTCAGAAAATAGATGATGTTGAAATACTTTCTAACACATTCTATGAGGCAAGTATTATGAAGTATTGACTAAAGCCAGAGAAAAACATTACAACAAAAGAAAACTACAGACCAATATCCCACATGAACATGGAAGCAAAAATCTTCAATAAAATATTAGCCAATTGACCTCAGTAATATATAAAGAGAGGCAGTAGTCTGAGGAATGTAAAGTTGATTTTAAAATCACTCAATAATTCATCATAACATTGAACTAAAAAAGAAAGGACAGAGCTAGTAGTCACAGCCTCCTGAGGAGGCTGAGGTAGAAGGATTTACTGAGCCCGTGAGTTCAAAGTCAGCAAATTAGTAGGATCCATGCATCTAAAAAAACGCAGGAAACATAATCATTGCAAGAGATAAAGAAAAACAACC
This sequence comes from Aplodontia rufa, assembly GCA_004027875.1. Lineage (NCBI taxonomy): Eukaryota > Metazoa > Chordata > Mammalia > Rodentia > Aplodontiidae > Aplodontia > Aplodontia rufa. Next base: position 9,386 of record PVKS010043852.1, read on the forward strand.
TGACAAAGTTCCACAGAAATTGCTTAGAAAGTAGGACTCAATGGCTCATGCCTGTAATTCCAGTAATTTGGGAGCCTAAGCAGGAGGATCACAAGTTCAAAGCAAGGACATAAGCAACTCATCAAGGTCCTGAGTAACTTAGGAAGATCCTGTAGCAAAATAAAAATTTTAAAAATTCTGGGGATGGACTAGTCAAAACATTACTCTATAGAAAGGAAGAAGTAGGGGGTGTCTCAATCCCTGACCTGAAATTATACTACAGAGCCGTAGTAGCAAAAACAGCTTGGTATTGGTATCAAAACAGAAACGAAGATCAGTGGAACAGAATAGAAGGTCCTGAGACAAAACCCCATATATTTAAATAGTTGATATTTGATAAAGGGGGCAAAAGCATAGTGTGGAAGAAAGATAGCCTGTTCAACAAATGGTGTTGGACAGAAGCTGGATCCTTATCTTTTGCCCTGCACAAAAATAAAAATGGATCAAAGACCTGGATATTAAGCCAACAACTTTAAACTTACTAGAAAAAGAAGTAGGGTCAACACTACAGCATATAGGAGTCGGCAGCTACTTCCTTAACAAACTCCCATGGCTCAAGCTGTAAAATCAAGAATAAATGAATGGGATGCAATTAAACTAAAAAGTTTTTGCACAGCTAAAGATCTAGTCAAGAGCATCAAGAGAGAACCTACAGAATGGGAGAAAACCTTTGCCTGCTACACATCGGACAGAGGGTTAATATCCAGAATATACAGGGAACTAAAGAAACTAAAGTCCAAACTCACAAATAATCCAATCAATAAATGGGCTAAGGAACTTAAAAGGAACTTCTCTCCATTGGAAGTCCCGAAAGCCCATAAATATGTGAGAAAATGCTCTACATCATTAGCAATAAGAGAAATGCAAATCAAAACTTCAATGAGATACCACCTCACTCCTGTTGGAGTGGCAAAAGTGAAAAATTCTAACAATAACAGATGCTGGAGGGGCTGTGGGAAAAGAGGAACACTGTTACACTGCTGGTGGGACTGCAAACTGGTGCAACCACTATGGAAAGCTGTGTGGAGAATCCTCAAAAAATTAAGGATGGAACCACCTTATGACCCAGCTATCCCATTCCTGGGGATTTTCCCAAAAGAGTTAGAATCAGCAAATTATCGTGATATGGCTTCATCAATGTTTATAGCAGCTCAATTTACTATAGCTAGACTATGGAACCAACCCAGATGCCCCTCACTCGATGAGTAGATACAAAAACGTTGGTATTTATATATAATGGAATTCTACTCAGCCATTAGAAAAGACGATATTATGGCTTTTGCAACCAAATGGATGGAGATTGAAAGAATTATGCTCAGTGAAGTATCCCAATGTCAGAGACTCAAGGGCCGAATGATATCTCTCATCTGTGGAAGCTAGAATACATGGGGAAGCAGTATGTTAGACGGCTAAGCTAACAATAACTTCAAATTGTATGATTCTCAATGCAATAGGGGGATGGCTCCCTAGATTACTTGGAGGCGCAGGGAGGGGGGAGGGGGGAGGGTGTAGGAAGAACTTCTAGGAGACTGGAGAGTGGGAATATGGGGGAACCATCTCAGATGCAGAAGAAATTCCTCCACGAGATACCCATTTAATGCAGGAGTTCTTCTGGGGGAAACAGCAACAGGGGAAACCCAAGCTGGGCATCCATGATTTGGCATTAGCCCTGGATAACTAAGTATATATACATTGGTTATTGATGGTTTGATAATGTTTCCCCCTCAACTGTATCTCTATATACGTCTAATTTTTAAAAATGCTGGGGATGTGGTTCAGTGGTTAAGTGCCCCCAGTACCAAAAAAAAAAAAAAAATATGCTCAGAATAGAAGGGAGCTTCCTCCACCTGATAAGGGATATTTACGAAAAACTGCCATCATACTTAAAATTAAAATCAGGATCAAGGGGGATGGAACAGTGCCTCAGTGGTAGAATGCTTGCCTGGCATGCATAAGAATCTGGGTTCAAACCCCAGTACCACATACACAACTATATGTCGGAAAAACAAAAACTAGATAAAAAATAAAATAGATTAAAAACAAAATCAGGAACAAGAGCCAAGAATGGGGCTCAGGGGTACACTATTCCTGGCATATAGGAGGGTCTCAGTTCAATCCTGAATACCTCACCAAAAAAAATTTTTTTTAATTGTGAAAGCACAAATAAAATTCACGTATTAAAAAATAAAAAAGATCAGGAACAAAGCACAGGCTGGGCAAGGCAGTGCACTCGGGATGCTGAGTCAAGAGGCCTGAAAATTCAAGGTAACTCTCAGCAATTTAGCAAGGTCCTAAGCAACTTTGTGAAACTCTGTCATAAAAAGAAGAAACAAGGCAAAGATGTCCACTCCTGCCATTCCTTTCCAGTATCAAGCTGGAAACACTATTAAGTACAATTTTTTTAAGAGAGAGGGGAGAATGAGAGAGAGAAAGAGAAAAGTTTATTTATTTTTTCTTCTGGCCTTTGTTTCTCTGACACTTATCTGTGTATATGGTGCTGGGGTTTGAAGCTGGGTCGTCATGCACGCCAGGCAAGCGCTCCACTCACTGAGCCACTGCTCCAATCCCATAAGTACAATTTTTAAATAAAAAGAATTTGCCTCAGGAGGCTAAGGCAGGAGGATCATAAGTTCAAAACCAGCCTCATCATCTTAGCAACACCCTTTTTCAAAATAAAAAATAAAAACAGGCTGGGGATCTGGGAATGTCACTCAGTGGTTAAGCACCCATGGGTTCAATCCCCAGTACCCAAAAAAAAAAAAAAAATTGGGGGGAAGGAAGGAAAAAACTATTACAAGCGATTCGACTCCCTACACAAAAAGTCCAATAGAGGGCTGGACCAGAGGCTCAGCAGTTACAGCGCTTGCCTGACAAGTGCAAGGATGCAGGTTCAAACCCCAGTACCATGTACACACCTAAGTGCCAGAGCAATGAAGGCCTCATGTAAAACTAAATAAAAATTGGTTCTCTCTCTCACTGTCCCTCTCAAGAGGAGGAGGAGAAGGAGAAGAAGGAGAAGAAGTAGAAGGAGGAGGAGGAGGATGAGGAGAAAGAAAGACCAATAGAATCTGGGAAAAAAAAAGCTTCTAGGAGAAATAAATCTAGTGGGGTTACAAGACATAAAAGATCCATATGAAAACCATGAAAGTCTTAGGGAAAAAAAAACCAGAAAAATCTTTGTGACTTGAGTGAGGCAGAGTTCTTAAAGATGACATCTAAGAAATGATATCAAAAAGAATTCATCATGCCAGGTGCAGTGGTGCATACCTGTAATCCCAGCGACTTGGGAGGCTGAGGCAGAACGATAGTAAGTTCAAAAAAAAAAAAAAAAAAGTAAGTTCAAAGCCAGCCTCAGCAATTTAGCAAGGCATTAAGCAATTTAGCAAGACTGTCTTAAAATAAAACAAAACAAAAACAACAAAACCAACAACAACAATAAAAACAATCCACCTTGGGACTGGAGTAGTGGCTCAACAGTATAGCACTTGCATGGCATGTGCCCCAGGTTTGAACCCCAGCACCACATACACAACTAAGTGATGGAAAGACTAAAACCAGATCGAAATAAGTAAATAAAATTGATTCTCTCTTTCTCTCCCTCTCAAGAAACAAAACAACAACAATAAAAAAAAATTCATCTTCACTGGGAGCGGTGGCGCACACCTAGAATCCCATCAACTCCAGAGGTTGAGGCAGGAGGACTGGAAGTTCTAGACCAACCTCAGCAACTTAGCAATGCCCTTAGCAACTTTTTTGCTTAGGGCTGGGGATATGACTCAGTGATTAAGCACTCCTAGGTTCAATTCCCAGTACCAAATAAATAAATACATAAAATAATCTGTAAAATAAAAATGGATAAATTAAACTTCATCAAAATTAAAATGTTTTGATCTTTGCTCTGCAGAAGACATTGTTAAGAGAAGAGAATGGGGCTGGACAAGTGGCTCAGCAGTTATGGTGCTTGCCTGGCATGCACAAGGACCTGGATTCAAACCCCAGTGCCACATATACAACTAAGTGTCAGAGCAATGACATGAAAAACTAAATAAAACTGATTCTTTCTCTCTCCCTTTCACTGTCACTCTTTCACTGTCCCTCTCTCTCTTAGAAAAAGGGGGGGGGAATGAAGAAACAAGCCACAGACTAGAAGATATTTACAAATCATGCTTTTGACAAAAGAGTTATAACCAGGCTGAATGTGATGGTCCATGTCTCATAATTGCAGAGACTTGAGAGGCTAAGGTATGAGGATTTCTAGTTTGAGGTCAGCCTGGGAAATTCAGTGATACCCTATCTCAAAATAAAAAATAAGAAGGACTGGGTATGGTTTTTGGTTTTGTCTTTAATATGAGTCTCACAATGTTGCCTGAACTGGTCTTGAACACTTAGACTCAAGTGATCCTCCTTACTCAACATCCCAAGTAGCTAGATAACAGGTATACAGCACAATATCCAGGCTAGAATATACATTCTAAAAAAAAAACTCTCAAAATTCAACAAGAACATAAACAACTCAGTCTAAAATAACAAAAAGCTGGGCATGGTGGTGCATGCCTGTAATGCCAGTGGCAGTGACTAGAGGGCCTGAAGCAGGAAGCTTGCAAGTTCAAGACCAGTCTTAACCATTTAGCCAGACCCCAAGCAATTTAGCAAGACTGTCTGAAAATAAAAAATAAAAAGGGCTTAGTGTGGCTCAGTGATTAAGCACCCCTGTGTCCAATTGCTGGTACCAAAGACAAAGAACAACAGATCTTGAACAGACATCTCACCAAAAAAGAGATATACATTTCAGATAAGGGCAGGGAAAGATATGCAACATCATTACTCATTAGGGAAATGCAAACTAAAGCCACAATGAGTTACCTGTATTAATTAATCTATTAGTACAGTTAAAAATTTTTTTCAGATAGCAATACTAAGAGCTAGTGAGAGTCTTATGTGGTGGTGCATGTCTGTGATCCCAGTGGCTAAGGATCTGAGGCAGGAGGATGGCCAGTTCAAAGCAGTCTCAGCAACTTAATGAGGCCCTAAGCAACTTAGTGAGACCCTGTCTCAAAATTTTAAAAAAGGGCTTGGAATTTGGCTCAGTGGTAAAACACCCTTGTTCAATCACCAGTATAATAATAGGAAGAAGAAGAAAGAAGAAGAAGAAAGAAGAAGAAGAAGAAGAAAGAAGAAGAAGAAGAAGAAGAAGAAGAAGAAGAAGAAGAAGAAGAAGAAGAAGA
>PVKS010043853.1:0-14646 GCA_004027875.1 Aplodontia rufa
AAAGCACTGTCCCATTCATAAGGGCAGAGTGCTCATGATTTAATCACTTCCCCAAAGTTCCTGCCTCTAATTATCATACTGGATGTTAGGTTCCAGCATATAAATTTGGGAGGGACACAGATGTTCAGACCATAGCAGAACTCATTGTTTTTTTAAAATCAGCAAGCATAAAAACAAGATATCCAGCAAAATTTTAATTTTAGATAAATGATAATTTATCTTTAGTATCAGGATGTCCTAAATATTTCATGGAAATCCTTATACTTAAAAATTCATCATTAAATAAGGATGTCACATGCACCATTCTGGAAATTCTTATTCTAAAAGAAATTTGTTCGTTATCATAAATTGAAATTTAATTGAGAGTCCTATATTTTAGCTGAAAACTCCATGCCCAACACATTTTCAAAATGTGGCAGATGTAAGATTGGAAGATTGGACTGGTAATCACTGTTGACAGTCTTGTGGAAAGACCACTGTGTGGAAAAGGAGCCTTCCTTTTCTTCCAGGCAGATGAGGAAGGAGAGCTATGTTTTCCTGTTGAAAGCCAGGAATGTGCAGAATCCTTGAGAGCATTTGTAGATCGGAGGTATCTGCTCTGCAATGAGAGTTTTATTCTCAGGTTGGATACCTCCTTGGACATTGACCTGGCTGATCAGCCCTTGTGCCTACTGAGCAGGTAGGTGCAAGAGAGTGAGGCCACGGAAGGCAGGCAGGCAGGAAGCTGACTCCCACCCTCCACATCTGGCCTGGCAAGGGAGATCTTGTCAGTCAAGAGCATGCTGCACGGCGGGGCTTGCGCTAGAGGACGCCTGGTAGATGAGGAGATCCCAGCCACAGAGGTGGTGGGAACCAACAGGACAGGGGCCATGGGGTGCTGGTGACACTTGGAGGAGACCTGACACAGGGTTTTGAGGTCTAGAGAGCCAGAGGGGAAGGCCAGAGAAGCATCCACAGAGGACAGGAAGAATTGATCTTTTTACATGCCCACGTAAGTAATGGGGCCTCCTTCTTCCATTCTTCCACCTGGGAACTCGGAAGACCAGGAGCCACTGTCTTTTCAGCCCACACTGGGAATTCAGTCCCAGTCTAGTGGTGGGCAGAAGTGGAGCATTTTGAAGTGAACACAAGACTGAAATTTAAAACTAGTCCTGCGCAATTTTAATAGTGAAACTTGAGGAAATACTTTGGAATTCTCCCCAAGATGTGGTTAAGAGACAGAAAGTGTGGGTTTGATAAAGTAGAGATAAAAGCAGAGGTGGAAAAAATAGAATTTATTTATGTCCGTACCCTGATGAAACAAAAGTGCTTATAAATTGATTCTATCCAGAAAATGGAATCCAACAGGTAGAACTTGCTGGCTGAAGACCTTTGGTGCTGCCACACTGGCTGCCCAAGAGCGGCCGTGACTGGCCACACTTGCCTGCCTGCACAGCTTGCTGAGAAGGCAAGGGTGGAGAGGCTGTTTTGGAGGCCACCCCTCCCCCCAGAGTGCCCTTCCTGAAGACTGCCAGTTGAGCCTGGTACGAGGCACTCACAGAGGAGCCCTTCAAAGGGAGAAGGGCTCCAAGGACATAGATTTCCAAGGAGATGAACAACAGCTGAATGAATATGGATGCCTTTTAAATGAAGTGCAAATGTCTTGGATTGTTATAACAAACCAAGAAGTGTTCAAATTGGTGAACTGCACCAGTTACCTCTTAAATCATCTGTTGTTGATACTGGAATGATTTCTGCTTACATTTATCCTATGAGTGTACATATATAAAATATATTCAAGTAAAACTGCTGTTAGTGTGATGGATTCCATGATTCTCTTCCAGTTCTGAATGCATTATTATGAATAAAAGTTCCTGGGTGAAAACTCAGCTGACAGTTGTGCCGATGATGTATGAGGCAGGGTTGGACTCAGTTCACATTTCCATGCTTACATTTGCCCTGTAGGGCTTAGTGTGGTAAGAACTTGCATATGTCAGTGAAATGTGAAGCCCTGACTCACAGGTTGCACTGCTTTGGAAGTGGATCTGATAAAGAAAGCAGGCTCCATTTTTCCAAAGTCAATTCCAGCTGACAATCCTTTCTCTAAGCACTACTTTCTACATCCCGCTTCACCACATAAGACACAATGCATTGCTTCTCTCGCTTCAGAAGCTGTCAGAAGTATTTTTCCAGCTTGCTAATCTATGATTTTCTAAAATGATGGGTAATAATATTCACATTGATCTTGCAAATTGGAGTTTGCCATAATCAGTTCTTTCCCATGTACTACAATCTCTGCAGTCAAAATGGGCTATCAAAAGTTTGCAAAGTCTGAAGGCAGGAGGTGGTATTTTAACAATTATAATTGTATTGAGTTGTATTGAGTATTGAGGTTGAAGGCAAGATTAGCAAAATTCTCTCATCTTTTCCTTGGCTGGCATTGTTATGTAGGATGATTTTAGAGAAGGATTACTGTTAAATAATTTCTCTCTTCTGTAGCTTTGTGACCTTGAGAAAATTATTCAACCTCTCTGCTCCTTATTTATACCATATTTAATAAGGATAATAATAATGTCTTTCTCTTAGAGTTGGCATGAAGATTAAGAGGCCTTTTGTGTCTCTATATCTAGGTACAGGTGTAGGTCGAGACAAAGACAGATATGGATGCAATCTTAGATCTGTTTCCAGCATATAGGAGGCTCTTAACAGATCTTATTGTTATCATTCCTGCTGCTGTTATTATCACTTTTCAAGATGATAGTGGGAGGCAATATTGGATACTGGGAAGAGCATGTGCAGTTCTAGGGAAAGCGGGTTCTCACATCCTGGGACTGCTACTTACTGTGTGAGATTGGGTAAGAGAAATGACCACACCTCAGTTGCCGTATCACAAAACAGGCCAATCCTGGTACAAGATATTCAATAGGAAAAGTGAAGAACTGGATAAGGTAATGTTTATATAGTGCCTGGCACCTTCTTCCGTCTTCACAGGGCCAGTAAATGACAGTGCGTTTTACATCTGTACCACTGCTTCTTTGTTCTGACACATTTCATTGTTGTCCTCCCTCATTTTGAGGACGTAAATGATTTTCTTGGACACCCCCTGCCCCAGTTATTCTGCAGAGGGCTGGTAGATCAACAGCACTCCATGAATGGATTTGTAGCTCAGTGGTAGAGCACTTTCCCAGCTTGTGTGAGGTCTGGGGTTCCTTCTCCAGTAAGACAAAACAAAACAAGACAAAGTCCCCTCAGATAGTGGAGCTGCTAAAGCCAGCAGAGCTAGGTAAACTAATTTAGCGGCCATTATGTGTCTGAGTAATTCTGTGAGACTGACCGTGTTTTTCTCTCAGAACCTCCTCCTGGACTGGCCCATGCCTGTCAGCCTGCACTGGTTTAACCTTAGTGTCTCCCTGACTACAGAGACATTTTCTGCCAGGGGATCCCTGGGCAGTTGCAGGGGAGTCACTCTCTTCAGCAGTCCTCTATCCTGGCTATATATGGGAATCACTTAGGGAGCTCCTCCAAAATTCCTAGGACCAGGACAGCACAGAACAATAAAAGTTAATTTTAACAAGCTATCCATGTGGTTTTGCTAGTCAGTTAAGATTAAGAGGAACAATCATAGGCAATTTCAGATCTTCACTGGGCAGGGAAAGCCTTCTGTTAATCAATGCCCTTTAATAGAACCTCATAATTATTTAGCTAACTGTTCTTTCTTTGTGTACTACCAGCCTATTTTTAGAATTCTGATAAACTTTTTTAAGGTATTAATTTATGTAGAATTAAATGCAACCATTTTACTCATTTGGTTTAATTAATTTTGACAAATATATACCCTCATGTAATCAGCACCACAACCATGACATGAACTATTTGTACCATGCCAGAAAGTTTTTTTGTGCCCCTTTGTGGTGATTCCCAATCCGAACCTCTGTCCCAGGAAACAATAATCTATTTCCTGTCAACACAGGCTAGTTCTCCTTTCAGCATTCTTTTGTGTCTGGCTTCTTTTGTTTATCATGTTGTTTTTGAAATTCATCTATATTATTTTAGGTATCAACAGTTAATTTTTTCATTGCTTAGTAATAATGCAGTCTATAAATATTTCACCATTTGTTTATATACTTACATTTAGATGGACATTTACCAATCGAATTTTAGTACCACGTTTTTCTATCCCTACTTTTCCTTTTATAACTATTTTATAGAAAAAACAAGGAAGGTGATATATCACAACTAGGACCCCAATTTTTTTTTATGAATTCCTGGGTTAGGTTCAAGCAATATTCTTAGTGGTAATTGGGCAAATGGTCTAATTGCTCTCTAATGTAAAGTAGAGCTGCCCAGCCACACCACCTGCTTCCTTGAGCCCTCAGAGCCCCTGACTTACGTGAAGACATAGACAGTGCTGGCCTAGGCCTTTTCACTGATTCTGGGTTGCTATTCATTCTACAGTCAAGTTCAGTTATTCACCAAAAGCTTAAGTGACTTATGTCAGAATCTCTCTTTGGTTTCCTACACTTAATGTTTTTTTTTTTTTTGGTTCAACATAGTCTTACATATTGGAGGGAATCATTGTTATATATTCATGGATACATGGATGTTGACAAAGTAAGTTAAAGTCAATCCTAGTCCAGGATCTCCCCACTTCGTCCGCTCCCTGCTCTCATGTCTCCTCTGCATTAACCCCATGTTATAGATAGAAATAAGCATATGAATGTGTATTAATTTTTGAAATTTCTGAATTTCTCTGCCTGCCAGTGTATAGTTGGGATTCTCATGGGAGTTGAGAGTTTCCAGTTGCACTGATAACCTCCCTAATCCCTCCCTCCCCTACCTGCCCTCCTCTCTTCTCCCCATACCTTCATAGTTCTGGTTCCCTCTGCTTATGTGAAATTTCACCTGTGTTGAGAATATTATTTAAACTTAGCTAACTTTCATCCTGTCTTAGATTTTACTCTATCTTCCACATATGAAAGAAAAGATTTGGCCTTAAAAGTCTCTGAGTTTGGGATATTTCACTCAGCATATTTTTTTCCAACTCCATTCATTTGGCTGCAAATGCGATGATGTCATTCTTTCTAATAGCAGACTAGAACTCCATTGTATATATATACCACATTTTTTAAATCCACTCACCCAGTGAGGGGCATATGGGTTGGTTCCACAGTTTAGCTATTGTAAATTGAGCTGCTATAAATATTGATGCAGCTGTGTCTCTGTAGTATGCTGATTCTAGCTCTTTGGGGAAAATATCCAGGAGTGGGATAACTGGGTCATAAGGTGGCTCCAGCCCTAGTTTTTTGAGGAGTCTCCACACTGCTTTCCAGAGTGGTTGTATAAGTTTTCAGTCCTACAAACAGTGCCTACACTTAATTTGTATCTAATGAGATCACAAGAAAAGAATGGACAAGTTCACCTCTGTAGCTGATTCATAAAAACCTTGAAATATCTACAGGGTGCCAATTATTCCCCAGAGATACTAAAAACTAAAAAAATCTCAACATCAAAAGCAAATAATCTAATTAATAAATGGGCAAATGAAGTAAACAGACACTTCTCAAAAGAAAACATATAAATGAAAACTATATGAAAATGTGCTCTTCATTAACATTTTGCGAAATGCAAATCAAAACTACACTGAGATTTCATCTCACAGCAGTAACAATGGCAGTCATGAAGAATACAAACAATAATAAATGCTGGAGAGGATGTGGAGAAAAAGGAACACATTTTTCACTCTTGATAGATTGTAAATTAATCAATCAGTATGGAAGTTCCTTAAAAGACTAGGCATGGAACCACCATATGATCCAGCCATAGTACTCCTTGATATTTACATTGAAGAACTAAAATTATCATACTATAGTGATACATGTATACCCTTGTTTCCAGCAACACAATTCACAATAACCAAACTATGGAACCAGACTTCATGTCCATCAATGAAAGGATAGGTAAAGAAAATGTGAGGTATATACACATGAAATTCTATTTAGCCAAAAAGAAAAGTGAAATTATGTCATTTGCAGGAAAATGGATGGAATTTGAGACCATTAAGTTAATGTGGCAGACTTGGAAGGTCAAGGGTTGTGTTTCCTCTCACATGTGGAAGCTAGAGAAGAAAATGGAAAAGAAAAATGGGGGATTCACATGAAATCAAAAGGAGATCAGTAGAACAGAGATATGGACCGGGGGAAGGAAGAAAAGAGGAAAAAGGGAAATGCTGGTCAATGATATTGGCCGAATTCTATTGTTATATTGTGTACATGTATAAATATATAACAACAAATCACAGTATTATGTACAACTGTAATGCACCAATAAAAATGTGGAAAAAAAACAATAGGAAAACAAGCTACCCATATTGGTTTAAATGTGTCCATTTAAACCAATATGTTTAAATGGTGTGTTGGAAATTTGATCTCCACTGCAGAAGTGTTGGGAAGAGGTATCGTTAAGTGGTGTTTAGATCCTGGGGGCTCTTTCCTCATGAATGGATGAATGCTATTATCAGGGGAGTGAATTCCTATAGAAGGATGAGTTCAAGCCCTCTTGTTCTCTCTCTAGCCTATGCAATGTTGCTGTAGTTTAGATGTCAAATATTCCCCAAAGAACTATGAGTCAAAGGTTTGATCCCCACCATGGTGCTATTAGGTAGTGATGGAACCTTTAGGAGATGGGGCCTACTGGGAGGTACTTAGGTCATTGGGGTGTGCTCTCAAAGGAGCTTGTGAGACTCCAGCCACTTCCTCTTCCTTTTCTGCTTCCAGCCATAAGGTGAGCAACTTGTTCCATCACATGTTCCTGCCATTGCCATCTGGCAAATGCATCAGAAGTCTAAAAACAGTCTGTCTGTCTGATCATTGCCCAGAACCTCTAAAATTATAGGCCAAAATAATCCTTTTCTTTCCATAAGTTAATTATCTTAGGTATTTTGTTATAGTGACAGAAAGCTAATATGGATACCTTCCACTATGAGATGACACAGCAAGAAGGGTCTCACCAAGTGCTATCACCTTGCTGATGGACTACTCAGACTTCAGAACTGTAAGCCAATCAATTTCTGCTCACTATAAATTACCCAGTCTGTTAGAACAGCACAAAACAGATTAAGCATCTTTCCAATTTAAAAATAGGCTAACAGATCTGAACAGTCACCTCACCAAATAGCACGTATAGATGGCAAAGAAGTACGTGAAAAGATCATCAACATAATGTCATTAGGGAATTGCAAATTAAAATACTAGACACTGCTGCATATCTTTTAGATAGCAAAATTCTGTAACCCTAACAACCTCAAGTGTTAGTAAGGATGTGGAGCAACAGGAACTCACATACCTTCTTGGTGGGAATACAAACCATACAGTCTCTACGAAGGACAATTTGACAGTTTCTTACAAGGTTAACCACAGTGGTACCACATGATCTAGCAATCATATGTGGTATTTAATCAAATGAACTGAAAACTTAAGTTCACACAAAAATTTATAGCAACTTGAGTGATAATTGCTAAAACTGTAAGTAACTAAGCTATCCTTCAATAGTTTCATGGATAAACCAACTAGTTCATTAAGAGTTCATCAACACAGTAGAGTATTACTGAGTGATAAAAATAATGGAATTATCAGAGAAATCTTAAACACATGTTGCCAAGTGAAAGAAGCCAGTTTGTAATGGCAAAAAATGTCACAATTCCAAATCTATGGTGTTCTAGAAAATCAGATTGGAGACATTAAAAGGTTAGGGTTGCTGGGAGTTTGAGGAACAGGGACAGAAGGATGGGGGAAGCACAGGGGATTTTGGGAGGGCCGTGAATTCTTCTGTATATAATGAGGTATACATGTCATTGTGCGTTAGTCGAAACCCACAGGACTGAACAATACAAGGCATGAACCGTAAACTATGGACATTAGTAAAAATGTTTTAATGCTGGCCTATGAATCATAGCATATGTATCATACTAACGTCATATGTCAACAACAAGGAACAACTGTGAGGGGTGGGGAATAAGGAACTTAAGGAAGCCATCTTCTAATTTTCATGAATACTTATTTTTAAAGTAAAAAAGCATACTATGATTGTATTTTCTTCCATATATTATTATGAATGTATGTGATTATTTCTTAGTTTAATGAGAAGTTAGGATGGAAAAATACTTTAATAAATCAACAGTGTAGTACCATTGATGTCATTAATAAATCAACAGTGTAGTACCAGTGAGCGAATTGAACTGTTCCTAAATAGTGAATGGGGGGCTGGAGCAGTGGATCTGTGGTTATGGCACCTGCCTGGCATGAGTGAGGATGCAAGTTCGAAACCCAGCACCACGTATACAGTGAAGTGTCAGAGCAATGAAAGTCACATGAAAAACTAAATAAAAATTTATTCTCTCTCTCTCTCTGTCCCTCTCTATTTAAAGAAAAATTAGTGAATGGGGAAGGCTTTGTCCATCCCAATCTGAGTCTGAAGCTCATCTTTGCTCTAATGCCCCGGCTATATCATAACTTCCTCAGTACTCTGCTGCTCGTATTTCTGTGTTACATTTTTAGCATTTAAAAGGTCTTCGGCCTTTCTTTGTTCTTTGATGTTTCATGAATTTAATCTCTTACAGAATGGATCGGTTAGGATGACTTTCTACTATATGCTTGGCATGCTTCCAAGAGTGATGCACATATTAGCTCATTATCCTCACAACAATCCTACAACAGATAACACAGCAGCTCCATTCCACAGGCGAGAAGACAGGCCCAGCCAGTGCACTACAGAGCAGGGACTGGAACCCTGGAAGCTGGGCTTCACAGCCCCACAATGCTGTCTCAGCTCAGTGGTTCTCCACCTTTGCAATGACCTGGGCTCTTCTGAGTGGTACAGCTCCTACCTTAGGCAGGATTCAGGAGATCTCTGGCATAAATCTGAGATTTTGACAGATATTCCAGGTAATGTGAGTGCATGATTTTAGGAGCACTGTTTGAAAAACTCTGAATTTTAATAAAGGATAAAAAAATAGACATAAAAGAAAGAAGACAGGTAAAGAGAATTGTGGTTGAACCATCACCGCCAGAAGCAATAATAGCTGAGAACAGAAACTGGCTTTATAGAAATCAGTAGACCTTGGCATTTGACTTTTATAGCAGTTAAACCTTCCCCATGACTGAATGCCATGATACTGGTAAGGAGGAGGCATTAGGGCTAAGGACACATGAATGTATGGCTGCGAGAGAGAGGAGAGAAGAGGGAAGGGAGAACAGCCCAGCTCAGCGATCAGGAGGCTGTGTTTCCTCTTGCACTGATGGGTGACAGTTACTGAGCAGCTTGACAGTCACGGAGCAACATGCAGGAATCCACGGCTCTGCACCGAGCCTGCGCTGGCTGCCTTCAATGCGCCCAAACAGCCACAACCATTTGTTTCCTGACAACCCCATCAACTTGGGTGTAATGAGGTTTCTGTTTTGTGTCTGGACATGAAAGAGCAGGGGCTGTATGTAAGGTCTCTGTAAGAGGACCTCTTGGCATTAAGCAGGCAGACATCTGGACCCTGGCATGCAGTGGACTGGAGGTGCACAGGAACGCCCTTTGAAGGACAGAAAGAATGCTGAGCAAGTGTGGGGCAAAGTCAGCAGGCCAGAGGCCTTGGAGTTCATCCCCTTCCATCTGTTCTTCTTTGTTCTCCACAACAATCACTGGTTGACCTGAATTCCTTAACCTCTTGGTTAAAGGACTTGGATCCTCTAAAAATCTCAAGAGCAATGGAGCTGATAAAAATCCAGACTCCCTGGCTTTGACCCATACCAACTAAACCAGAATCTGAGGATCCATGTGTCAGCATATTTTAAAACCCAGGTGATACCAATGTGGGTCCAAATCCACGAGCAAACCAGCTGTATGACTACCTTGCCAAAGAAAATTCTGGCTAGCACTCTTTAAGACAACTAGTACATGGTTATGTAAGGCTTCATATAAGAAATAATGCTGGAATTTAAATTGTATCTGTCTTAAAAAGAGAAAGAACCCTTGTAAACAATGGTTTGCAACCCTGGCTACTCACTAGACTAGTGTTGATAAAAGAAAACACAGGCCCCATCAGAATGCATAAAACAGATTCTCAAAAGGTGGGGTTGGTTGTGCATCATTTTTTAAAGCTACCAAAGTAATGCTAATTGCCTTATTTTGCTAATAATGCTAAGCCTAAGGACCACTGTATCAACTGGAAGATGCTTTCCTTAGGACTTCTATCAAGCTTAGTGATGCTGGAAGAGTGGCCACTGAACATCTTAGCCTGCTTTGGGTATACAAAATAAAAGTGTCTTTAGGATTTTAAATTCTTGACTTTGGGTACACAATAAAACTACCAACCCCTAGTGACTAGGGAAAGTCTGGGAGCAACACTGGACACTAAATCTTAAAATAGTTTCTTTTTCTTTTTGCCAATGAAGAGTTGTTAACACAGCTAGGCAGTGGCACACTCTTGTAATCCCAGTGACTCAGGAGGCTGAGGCAGGAGTATTGCAAGTTCTAAGCCAGCCTTAGCAACTTAGCGAGGCCTTAAGCAACTTAGCAAGACCCTGTCTCAAAATAAAAATAAATAAATAAAATTAAAAGGGCTGGGGATGTGGTTCAGTGGTTAAGTAATCCTGGGTTTAATCCCTGCTATGAAAGGGGAAAAAATAGTTGCTAATCCATTGTCTTTTGACCTTCAGTTTTTCTGATAAAGAATTTGCATAGGAAGTCTCCAGTTTCCCCTCTTCGAGTCATTTGTCCATCTGTCTTTTGTCTCTGGCTGCCTGTGAAATTTTTCTCTCTTGGGTTTTTTTTTTAAGCAGTTTGACTATGCATGCTTGTGTGGAGTTCTTTGGTTTTGCTTGCTTAAGGTTATTCGAGCGTTTTGTGTGTGGTTTGATATATCAGTTTTGAAAATTCTCTAAGTTTCGCTGCGGTCACTCTCTTTGCCTCCTAAGACTCTAGTTGCCCATATGTTAGGCCCTAAGACTTTTCGTATAGATCTTAGATACTTTGTCCATTTTAAATGTTGTTTTCTTCATATGCTTTAGTCCAGTAATTTCTCTGCCATTGCTGTGTTGGTAGTGATGTTTGCTTATGATTTGCTACATTCTACAAAGAGGGAGGAGTGTTTTCCCTGAGTGATATTATTAACCCCATTTTAGAAGGACATTGAGTGTCCATTGGAGAGAAGTGTTTTTTTTAAGCAGTAAGATCTGTAAGCCATTTACCACAGAATCAGTCAATGAACTCTTAAACTATACCCTGCGTCCACAGCTGGATTTATTTATTTTTCCACATTTTCATTACTGCATTATAGTTGTATGCAAAGATAGAATTTGTTGTTACATATTTATACATGAACATGATATAACAACATGACTTGGTCATTATCACTTCCCAGGATTTACTTGAAAAATGGTTTTATCTTAAGTTTATATTCTATTTTCTGACACCAAAAAACTTTCGAAGAATGGAAAATATTGCTGAGGCAGGCTAATCAGAAATAAGTGACTACTTCCGCACCTGTGAATAGAGCCAGGTACCACTGATGATCCCCAAAGCCAGGTGTCTAGCAGGCAGCCCCCAGGCTAATCTCCACTGTAGGGGGAGGCTATCTTAGCTCCATCTCAGGGATTTGTGAGTGGACATTTGAGTAGTATATGCTGGTCTAAGTTTGCCTGGGGACAAAGCCCTGCTTCAGAAAAGCATCAGCCCCTATTTTATCTCAGATCCTCTGAGACTGCTCTGAAATTCTGCAAGCTGAGCAGGATGGAAGATGATTGTGATGATTGTCATTTTGTTGAACTTATTTCTCCCTTTCCCAAACCTCCTTGTGCCTTTCTTTATTTTGGGTTTGCAGCCATGGGAACTTTATTCTTTTACTTAATAATGAAAGCTTTGAGGCCCTGCTCTGTTACCACGCTGTGCTCTCGGTGTTGAGGATACAACTGTGGCTACATCAATAAGGCCTCTGCCCACCCAGAGCCTTCACTGTGAGGGACAGACTCATAACGAACCAATAAATGCAGAAGGTGAATGATTATGTGCTTTGAAGAAAGCAAAATAGGTTGATGTGTTGGGGACAGCTCAGAAGGAGGGGTACTAATTTAGATTTGGAAATTAGGTAAAAATCTTAGAAGATAAACTTTATGCTGAAGGTGAGTGATCAGAAGCCAATCCTATGAAGATCTGGGGTGCAGTGTGGCCAAGCAGGAGACATGCCATGTGCAAAGGCAGGCAAGAGTTGATGTGTTTAAGGAACAGAGATGTCAGTGCATTGGCCAGAGCATGGTGAGCTGTGGAGACAGGTGTGGGATGAAACTGGAGAGATTGCCAGGTCACTTTGATTTTTGCAGGCCATGGCAAGGTATTTGGATATCATTTTAGAAATGCACTAGAAGGTGTGAAGAAATGACAGCATCTAATTTATATTCTAAAAGATTGCTTTGGCTGTATGTGAAGAATCTATTGCATGGGAGGGAGCTGGAAGAGGGAGTCTCCTGGGGGCTATTGCAACAATATACCAAGAGATCATGGTAGCTCGGACAAGGGCCATAGCAACTGCATGAGAAGCTGGTGAATGGGAGAAGCATTTTAAAGGTACAACAAGGATTTAACATTGGTTTGTAGGTTTGGAGGTAGAAGGATAAGAAGAGGAAGGAATAAGAAGAGGATTTCTGGATTTGGGGATGAGTCTAGGGCCATTAACTGGAATGGAGAAAACTTAAGTTGAAGTTGAAATTGTGTGTGTGTGTGTGTGTGTGTGTGTGTGTGTGTTGAGAGAGAGAGAGAGAGAGAGGAGGAGGAGGAATTAAGAAGTATAAGGGAGGAAAAAACGTAATACTGAGGAATTCTATTGACCAAATTATATTGCTACATTGTGTGCTTGTACAAACATGTAACAATAAATCCCACCATTCTGTACAATGATAATGAATCAATAAAAATATTGAAAAGAAGAATATTTTAAAGCATTAAATACAAGAGTTATGATTCTTGAGTTTCCCACGCCCTTTATGCATTCAAGTTGTCAGAGAAGTGGCTATCTACATAAGTTTGGCATTCAGAGGAGAGGTTGGAATGACAGTATCAGTTTGGGAGTCTTTGGCATGGCCATTGGCCTTGTAGATCACAGTGTCTTGGGCTGATTCCCAGCAGTGAGGTCTACCATCTGCAAGTCAAGCAAAGAAGGTGGAGTCAGCAAAGAAGACTGAGGAGGCCCCAAGGAGGTTAGAGGGCAACCAGGAGAGTAGAAGGTTGTCCCAGAAAACTAAGAGCAAGGAGTAGTTCAAGAAGGATGAAGTGTATCGAGCTGAATGACCACGATGGGAACAAAAGAGTGATTTGTATTTGGCAACAAGGAGATTCCTGGTAGTCCTGAGAAGAGTATTGTCATTCCTAAAATTAGTGTGGGTTGAGAGGGAAAAAATAGGGTGTGTGTGAAAAATGGAGTCACTAGGGGCTGGAGTGGTGGCTCAGCATTTATGGCACTTGCCGGGCATGCATGAGTACATGAGTTCAAACCCCAACACCACGTACACAATGAAGTCTCGGGGCAATGAAAGCCCCACGAAAAACTAAATAAAATTGATTCTCTTATTCTCTCTCCCTCTCTCCCTGTCCCTCTCTCTTTAAAACAAAAATAGAGTCACTGGAGACAACTCTCTGGAAGTAATTGTAATGGGAAACAAAAGGGACTGTCACTGGAGAAGGGTATGGGACGGATTCAGCATTTGTCTTAGGATGGGAGGTGCTGGAGCCTGCTGTTTGCAGATGGAAAAGGTCCAGTAGGGGGAGTGAACTTATGAAGCAGAAGAATGGTAAATGGAGGGATAGAAAAGACAGTTTGTTCTTGAACTAGCAGGAAGGTGGAGGGAGTGACAGGCATGGTGATACAACCATGAAAAAGTTCATGTCTGAGTGCTTCTATTTTGCTAGTCATCTATCGATAAGAACGTGAACTGAAGAGGTGGCTGACTTTGTACTGCCTCCATGTGAGAACAGGAGGAAACTGTAGGGCCACAAACAGGGCATTTTGCTTTATCTTGATAATTGGTACAGCAGTAATTTATGTGAAGATAGGTGGATGGATGATTATGCGTGGGGAGCAAGCATTGGCTCTAGGCTTCCTGAGAACCCCACCTGATTGATGACACATACAAAGACAGCATTGTATGACTTTGCTTAACCCTGGAGAGTGGGCAGTACTAGGATGACTGCAGCTGCCGTTAGTGACAGCTCAGCAAAATTAGAGCTTATAGGCAGTGTCAGGATGGTCTGCTTTGTTAGAAGACAGCAAGAATTATTACAGCCACTAGGAGAGGCTCCAAGCAGAGGACGGGAAAGTCTCCAGTTCCCGGGTGGAGATGTGGCAATGTTAAGAGCTACATCTCTAGTCCACACAAGCTGACACCTACAATCCATCAAGGTTCTGAATGGCGGCTCTTGCCCAAGCCAGGACTGGCTTGAAGCTAAGCAGAAACGTCAGCTTATGTGAATGGCAGTAGCTAGTTGGAATTCCAGAGACAGATGTGGTCTAACAAGACAGAATAATGGATGTGGGTGAGAGGCAGGGGTAAGTGAAAAATTCTACGAGGCAGTGGAACACATGGAAGTGAGACCTTTAAAAGATGTTCACAACTAAGCCCGTAGGAAGAAAGAGGG
>PVKS010043854.1:0-14644 GCA_004027875.1 Aplodontia rufa
TGTCCCAGAGCCTCTGGACCCGGGAGCCTCCGACCCACGGCTCAGTGGGTGGGGAACGGGCATCACTTACTAGTTGAGAAATCACTTCCAGCTACCCACGCTGCCCTCCAGCCCCTCCTCCCATACCCCTGCTCCCTTGAGTGTCCCAGCCCCCCACTTCCTGGGAGAACACCTCCCCTTCCCAGTCACCCTTGCTTCCCAGTTGCTGCTCTTCTGCCCCTTAGTGCAGCTCCAGGTCCTACCAGCAGTCTCACCAAGACTGGCGCCTCAGCTTTCTCTCCAGGACAACCCAAATTGCCTTGGTGCCTTAGGATCCCCTGCATGTCAGAGCCTAACCCTCCTGTCCAGCTCTCTGCAGCCCACCCAGCTCAGCCCTCTTCACCTTTCCCTGGCAGATCTGTGCTTCTGGGAAAGTCCAGGTCCTCCTATCTTCTTCCTGCCCGCCAGTCTTCAAAAGGGCTGTGCTGGCCTGCACTCCTCTGTCCTCAGGTGCGTTTTCCCAGCTCTTGCTCCAGTCTCACTGCTGAGGTGTTCCTTTCACCCAGCCCTGCCTTTAATCTGGTCCACAGCTCCCCACCTTCATACTGTCCACTCCTGTAGCTTCTAGTCTTTCCAAAAACTCAAACTCCACTTCTGATGCCCCATGATTGATTTCCACCACTCCTCTCAATTAGATCTCAAAGAGAGACTTGGTCTTTGTTCATTGATGAAGCTCCTGCTCTGAGCCCAGCACCTGGGGTACAGGTGCCAACTCGCTCCTCCCCTCCAGGAGCCACAGCCTGAGGAGCAAACAGATGCTAGGAGCCTGGTTTGGAAAGGGGGAGCCCAGACTTTAGCTGTTCAAAGAGGCCTCCCCAGAGGTGGTGAGGCTGGAGGCAAGGTCCAATGAATAAGTGGCAGTAAGCCCTGATGACAGGGCAAGAAACCACAGTTTGTAAAAAGCATCGGTTGGATGGTGTTTTCTCCCAGGGAAACTCAGTGTCCTCTACCTTTGATCTCCCTGTGGCATGGGACTCCAGATAATGCCTCACTTATTCAAGATAATTCATTCCCTTTTTAAAAGAAGGCTTCATGGGGCTGGGAATTGTAGGTCAGTGGTAGAGCATTTGCCTAGCATGCATGAGTCCCTGGATTTCATCCCCGATACCACAGAATAAATCAACACTTTTACTTTTTTTAAATGATTTTTCACATGCAGTTCTCGCTGTGTTGCCCAGGCTGGTTCCAAGTCCTTGGTTTCAAGTGATCCTCCTGCCTCAGGCTCCCAAGCACTGCATTACCATGCATGGTAAAAGAAGACTTTATTGAGCACTTACTTCATCCCAATAGCTTACTCTAATGTATCTCCCAAGTCCTTCTAGTAACTTTTGAGGCAGACACTTTATCCTCCCCATTTTAGAACTGAGGTCTCTGAGTGCCAGAGATTGTCTCACAGTCAGAAAGCAGCAGAGCTTGGGAGTGTGACCAGCAGCAGTCTCTGATAGCCTGACTCTTCAACCTGAACTCTGAGCTTTGTCCTCCTTGCAGGTGCCTCAGTTTCATCTCCTGCCTCTGTTTCTTTGGTCAGTTGGTCTCTCTGCCTCCTGCTGCTCCTTAGGTAACATGGAAATTTCTGAGTGGGTGTTATTTTTTTTTTCAGTCCTGAGGATTGAACTCAAGGGTGCTCAACCACTGAGCTGTGTCTCTGGCCCTTTTTATTTTTTTTAATTCTGAGATAAGTCTAGCTAAGTTGCCCAGGCTAACATGGAACTTGCCTTCTCCTGCCTCAGCCTCTCTTGTCACTTGGGTTACAGGCATGCACCACTGTGCCCAGCTCTGAGTGGTTTCACCCTTCTCTCTGTGTGTTCTCTTTCTACACACTCTCTCAAAAGTCTCTGTCCTGTGCCTCCAACTTACCCCCGTGCCCATGACTCTCCGTCTCTCTAGCCCAACTTTCTGTGGACACTTGGAGCTCCCTGCAGAGTATCTTTGCTTTCCCACTTGCCCACTCTGAAACTGCAGTGCTATTAGACATTCCCTTAGCATACTTTCAGACTTACAATTAGCTGATTAGTTATTCATCATTCACTTGTTCATTTGACAAATGTTTATGGAGTGTCTACTATATGCCAGATACTGCTGTAGACACAGTGCTGTCAGGGAACAAAACACAAAGTCCCTTTCCCCATGGAGTTCACCATAATAACAGGGATATGAAAATAACTAAAATGCACAGCCAGTGGTGAGAAATCCAATAAAACATCTGGACAGGGTGATGTGGGTGCCTGAGTCATCATCATTTTAGGCAGGTGGTCAGGGAAGGCCTTCCAGGCGTGGTGACGTGTGAGTAGAGCTTTAAATGGAGCTGTCTGGAGGAAGGACCTAACACTGGGTGTTCTTTCTTTGGGCCTAGGCCATCCATTCTCTGAAGGCAGGGGTGGGGCTGGATGTCCACTATTATTGAGTGACTGTCACAAGCCACTGACCTAGGAACAGGAGCCACGTCTTCCTCTGCCTCTTATATCACATGTCAACAATTCATCCAACACAGTTCCTGAAGGTTAGCCATGTGCTAGGTGCTGGCCTTTGTGGCTTTTAGAGAAAGGATACTGATGAACTATAGCCCCAGGGAAGGGTTATTTTACCCAGTGATGTTGCAGACTTGGAGAACCTAAGGAGGAGGCCTGGAGCACATTCTCTGGGGTCACACTGGAGGTCAGGGTGGGCCTTTTAGATATGATTAGGTTTGGTTAGGAGTGAAAGAAAGTCCCAAGTGAGAGTGGCTTTCATGGTCATTGGAGACCCAAACCTCCATCTTGTCCATCTGCGTCCCCAACATGTGGCTTCTGTGTCCTTATGCAAGATTGCTATTCAGCTCTGGCTTTACATACACATTCCAGGCAGCAAGAAATGGAAGGCATGCCCTCTCCTCAGAAGGACCTATCCCAGATTTCACACAGACCACTTCTGATGAAGTTCTGAATTCCCAGGGAGCCTAGGAAATGTTCCATTTACCAAGCAAAAGTGGGGGATGGCTACTTGGGGACATCACAGAGGCTCTGAATTGTGTAAAACTTTTATGCCAGTGAGAGGCCATCTCCCAAATCTGCCCAGGCTGAGGGGACTAGTGAAGAGTCCTTGCACTTGTATTTCAGAAACTGAAAGAGAAGAGAGACATTTGGACAAGAGATCTCTCAATTAATATCTGAGTAAGACTTTTTGGGCTCCCAGGCATGGTTAAGATAATGTTTCTGGGGACATAAATCATTGTTAGAGCACTTGCCTGGCATGCATGAGGCCCTGGGTTTGAGCAGAGCACCACCAACAAAAGCTTTTAACTAGTGCTCTATAGCTAATTCCCAGTCACACTGATTTGGCATGAAAAAAGACAGCACCATTGGATTCAGTGGTGTCAGCAGCCTCTCTGGTAGAGCATTGCTCAGGCAGGGAAAAACCTTGAACAAAGAACTGAAAAGCTGTCTGTGATAGAGGCTGCCACTCTTCTGGTCTCACTGTTGAGCTACTCTTCAGCTACTTCCTGCACCCAGGTTCTGTTCTGGCTCTGAAGGAGGGTTTTCAGTGCACTGGGGTAGAGGATGCCACTCTTCTGGTCTCTCTCTTGAGCTACATTCTGTCCTCAGCTCCCTCCTGCACCCAGGTTCTGTTCTGGCCCTGGAGGAGGGTTTTCAGTAGAGGCTGCCACTCTTCTGGTCTCTCTCTTGAGCTTTTCTTCAGCTCCCTCCTCCACCTAGGTTCCGTTCTGGTCCTATGAGGAAAGTTTTTGGTGCATCAGGAAGGCTAGTTCTTCCACAGCTCCTCAAAGTTCCCCATGCCTCTTGCTCCATCCAGCCACAGGGCACAGACTGAGCAGTCTTGGAATGTCATTTCACACTTGAGGGAATCTGCCTGGTGGCCTGGATCTTGTGTCCCATCTGTGAATCCCTCATCTATGGTCAGGGTCATATATGGTAGAGGGCCTGCTGGCCAGGAGTAAGAGACAGAGCAGATCCCCTGGCATGCTATAAACTTCAAGAAGGGAGGATCTATCCTACCATCACTGTTTTCCCAGTACCTATCACCTAATAGGCCTGTAGTGAACATTTGCTAAACACGTGCCTCATTGCTGTCCTACCCTGAGTTCTGTATCAGTGCTTCTAATGTGCTCTTCCCTTTCTTACCTAGAGGTTACAGGGTTGATGAACTGGAGGACCACATCATCAAGGATGTAGCACAAATGCTTCTGGGAAATCTGGGTAAGCAGTTGGCTCTAAAGGAGACACCAGGGATTCAAGGATATCCCCATCCATTGCAGTGTTGGGTTTTGCTCCTGGACCCCCAACTTGCCAAGCCTCCTGCCCTTCTCAGCTGCCCTGCCCCTGGAAAGCCTCAGTCCCTCTTCTCACCAGCCTCTGCTCCCCATGGCCACCCAGCCAAGCAGGTATTCAACTCTCTTACCTGAGTCCCAGGGATTTTCCCTCAAGCACCTGCTTTGGAGCACATTTGACCAGGGCTCACCCACCTGCAGGATCTGGAGCCTACAGAGTGAGATACCATCTGTGCCTCAAGCATCTGACTGGTTAAGGAGGCAGCAAGTGTGAGGGTGACTTTTTGTGGCTTAAAGGATATTCCATTCCTCCTTGAACTCAGTCTTGCTATCCAGAGGGCTTTCAGAAAAGCACACACACTTTTAGATAAGGGAATGTGCAGATGGCCTCCAGTGTCATCTGTTGCTCTGGACTGGTGCTCAGCAGCCAGTAGGATGGTGTTCAGAGCTGTACAGACACTGACTCAGAGTGTGTCATGACCTAGCTGGTTCCCAGCTTTGGCTACACGCTAAAACATAACATTAAACATGGCATCGTACACCAGAAGACCCAGTGAGGGAGCTTAACTACAGCCACTTTTTAACCTGTCCCAGTAAGTTCCTGTGTTAGCAAATGTCTGTGTCCAAGCCACCCTTGTTAGCAGAGGGGATGTCAAGCTGATATGCATACCTACATATTTGGTATGACAGGTGCTGTTTGTTCCATTAAAAAGGAAAAAAGAACCGTCAGTCAATTTCCTTCTTATTGACCCTTATTCTGTCTACATTGACTACCTGACTTCCCCCCGCCTCATTCCCACCCCCTTCTTATTGCTGTCAGGGGGGTTGAATGATGACAATCCTAGCTTCTTCAGACTGAGAGGGGGTGATGTGGGGTAAGCAGTTTGGGTTTCCCTTTTAAGAATGTTTGGGTCAAGAGGTCCATGATAAAGGTTGTGCTCATGGAGTGATCATGGGTGACTCCATCTTTATCAACATATGGAGTTTAGCAGGTTTTACCCTGGAATGAATCAGCTGAATTAAGATACAAAAGATTAATGTTAGGATGAAAATTACCATTGATCTGGGTTGAGATCCACCATTTAGCTCCTCAAAGGCAAATAAGAATTATGATTGAGAGTCTAGGTGTATACAGAAAGTGAATCTAATATAGTAAACCAAGCAACAGTAACTGAGATATCAGTTGACAAAGCATAAAGGTACTCAGCATCAGGACAGTCCAGAGGTCCATGGCAGTAGATGGTGGGTGACTGGATGAGGTGTACATAGGTCAGGGATCATGCTGAAACAATAATGAGACAGCCAACCATTATTTTTGCAATCAGCATTATTGGCTGATCTCTGAATATCTTGAAGATGGTAATTCACTAAAGCTTTAGGTGACATCCACATGTCATTGTTTTGTGAGTGGAGGCCAATTAAGGTTTTAGAAACCTTAGCAGAGTTGTATGAAACATATACATAGCACTTCTTTTTTTATAAAGTCACATATGCTCCTTTGAGTTGTAGTTAAGATACAGGGACAAATTTTGAGATTAGATAATCATACCCGCAAATACAGAAACACAAATCAAGCCCACCTATGTAGGTGGTGAGGAAGACTTGTAGGTCTCAAACTGATGCAGAGAAAAACCATGACTTCTGGAAGTCTTTTGTGACAGCTATCAGGTATTCCCATTTAAGAACTTTTTCTTTATATTCTCCAATTTTACTTGCTTCAGAGGGGCTGGTACAAGTGTACATCTTAAGTTACATAAAATAGTACCATTTTCCTTTCTCTTATATGCCCTTGCATGGCTATGCTTAGGGAATCCTCTCCTGCCAGGTGTTTAAGACCAAGTTGGTCAATACTGACCTTGTTCCAATCTACTAAAAGTCAGCTGAGATTCCTTAGGGGGTCACTCTTGGGAGCTTGCAATAAGTCTCTTAGCTCCTCTAGTTTTCTTTTCCACTGCTATCTGCCAGGATGAGTCAAAGCCTTGCTGATCTCATGGGACTTCACTGATAAGCATCAGAGACACCTCCCTCTTCACTGACCTCCTTTTTGCAGCATATACACTGATTTGCTTTTGGTTCTCTAGGGTTTCTTTGATCACCCTGATCAGAAGGTCATGTGACCTAGAGTGGCAAAGGCCTTAGAGAATTCCCATTGTTTCCTGTGTCCCGGCAAACCTAAAGGGCATTTGCCAAAATATCGACTGTTTCTACTTGTCCCTTTTACTTCCTTTATTCTCCGAATTTTGAGTTTAAACATCCAGTAGTCCAGTTTCACCTATTTTGAAGTAGGAGTACTAAGTTTTAACTTTAATGTCTATAATTTTACAGTTTTTTTATCTAATGGGGGTCAGTATTAGAACTAGAAGTTATATCCTGTCTGTCCCATAGGTGACAGTTGTTTTTTTTTTTTTTCAAATAAACCCAAGCTGTTATAAAAGTTGTACTTCTACAAAAAACTCAAGACAAAACAAGGCTCAGGGTTGGAGAGCCCAGGGATCAGAATGCCAGCTGTGCAGGGTCAGCTGAAGAGGAGAACAGTGGAGAAGGTGAAGGGACTAAAGTTGAAGGTATCCACTGCCCTTGGTCAGCTGAGGAGTAGGATAATGGTGAAGGTGAAGTGAGTGAGGCTGAAGGTGTCTACTGCCCTGGGTCAGCTGTGGTGCAGGACAGTGGTGCAGGGAAGTGAGCGTGTTATCTGCCCTGCCACCTCTGGAGCCTGCATGTCCAATTTGGGCCTTCTGAACTTGTATAGGTCTAGAGATGTCATTAGTTACCCCAGTCTTTAGCATTTGGGCTTTTGTCCTCTGGGGATTGGTATGCGGCTTGTGGGGGACATTGGGGTGACCGTGCAGGACCCACAGGGATCCTCATTACCCTGTGTTTCTGGCACAGCTCCCCTCCTGGAGTCTGACAAGCACTTTCAGGGGTGCACTGAGAATGCAAGATCCTTTTCTGAGTACAAGAACATTGGAGCCTTCTTTCCCCAGGTGAGTGGTAGTTTTTGTGGCTGCAGAGTGCTTTGAGAGGTCACACCTGAGGAATTGTCAAAGCAGCCCCAGGGAAGGGCTTCTCTCTCACAGGCCCCTCCTAGGCTCCTGCCTGGGGTCAACACACCCCTGGTGAAGGTGTGTCCTTTGCAGGCCTTGCTTATGGTCCTATGGCTAACAGTGTACGGGGTGGTGCAGAGGTCCTGGTCTGGAAGGGATCGAGGTGCTGATGTAAACTGCCCACAGGCAGTTTATAGGTGATGGGTGGGGTCTGGGTGGTAGGTGGGGTCTGGAAAGTGAATGGCCTAGAAGGTAGGTGGGGCTCTGGATGGTGGGTGGGGTCTAGAAGGTGGGTGCGGGTTTGGGAGATATGGGGGATCTGCATGATGGGCTGGGTTCTGGAAGTTGAGTCTCCCTAGGACAGGAATGCCTCTGGCTGTGTGCTCCACAGGTGGGGATGCTGGGGCTGGAGTGCAAGGTCCCAGGCTGTGTGGCCAGCTGACAGGTGCCCATTGAAAGCATGCAGATAAGTACAAGGAGAGCAGGGAGGCTCAGGCACCCTGAGTACAGGGCATGGTGCCTGTGAGGGCTCAGTAGAGTGCTGCAGGCTGCTGTGTTGTTCACCCACCAGGGACCTCCAGCTGCAGCCCCAGGTCCAGCCTACAGGGCCAGAAATGTACCTGCCCTTCCTGTGATCAGCCTCAGGGGTTGACCTGCCAGCGGAGGCTGAACCCCAGCTGGAGGCACCTTGTCTGTAGCCTGGGCCTCCCAACAGTCGGACCTCCAAGACCCTGCAGGCCCAGCCACCCAGGGCATTTTACATGGGGCTTGGCACTGATTCTGGGTGGATCCCAAGGAAGTAGAGGAGGCTGACTCACTCCCTCTTTCCTCTCATCCTCGGTGCCTTCTTGCGTGGTTTCCAGGCAGAGTCCGGCCCACCGTGGTGGCTTTCTCACGATCTTGTTTCTTCCTGTCAGTGACAAGTATTCCTTCACTGTTCCTCTCCCCAGCCATCAAGGGAAGTTGTGGGCCCTCTGGATAGGGCCAGTCCTAAGGATGACCTTGTGCTCCAGAGACCAGGTCCCTGCACCCTGCTGGCTGAGGAGAGAGTTGGTGGGAACTCCCAGCACTCCCATGCTCCCAGGAGCACAGGGAGCCCTGGCAATGGCCCACTCAGCTCCCCACCTGCAGCCCTTCCTGCACACCAAGACCTCGCCAGAGGAAGAGAGGTCCAGCCACCCCTCATTGACTGCAGCCTCAAGCCAGGCTGGAAAGGTGAGTCTGTTCCCGTGTCCCTTCTCAGAACAGTGTCCAGGGATTGTTTGCTGTGTTCAGGTGTCACATGGGGACTTGGGGTAGATCACACAGGGGAAGTCACTTAAGCTCTGGGACTGATTCTCATCTATGACATGGGGATAGCACCTGCCTCACTCCTCCAGAGTTGTGGGCAGAGAGTCCCCGGGAAGAATCAGGCCATAGCAGTCAATGTTCACTGCAGGCAGATCCGGCCTTTGCATGGGCCAGGAGGAAGGTCCAGGTCTGCACTGCCTGGCTCTGACAGCTGAGGACCAGCAGCAGGGCTCCAGGGTAGGAACAGAGCACCAGCAGAAAGGGCCCTGATGGGACTCTGTCCCATGTGTGGAACTGAATCCCCAAGGCCTGTGGTGTCATGTCCCTCCATCATGGACTACGCAGCCTGCCCAGGAGCAGCAGGAAGTGGTACCAGTAACCAGCTTGATTTATTTTATAAAATTACAAACTGCAGAGGAAAACTTGTGGTTAGACCACACGTCCCATTTTGGATCCTGGACGCTGGTTGCAGAGATCCAGTGGGAAACATGTATGATCTGGAACCTGGGGAACAATGTGAGGCTGTGTCTTGGAGTAGCTACAAAGGACTCTGTGAATGTGCTGTGTGTCTGCAAGTGTGGTTGCTGAGTTCTTTCTCCTGTTCCAGCAAAGCCAGCAGCCCTTGACTTGAAGGCATCCTTGTCCTCATCCAGTCCCCCTCCCAGCCACGCAGGGCCACGTGAGCATCCTGGGTTGGAGGGTTGGGTGTCAGTGGGGTGAAGTCAGGTGAGCTGGATGCTGGAGCCACTGCTGCTGTCAGCTGGTTGGCCTCTTGAGGCAGGGCACCTCGTCTGTGAAGGGGGACGGTTGCAACCCCCCAAGAGCATATTTCACTCTGGTGACAGAGTGAAGCTCAGGTCCAGCTGGAGATTAGTGCACACAGCTGAGGCTCTGAGGCCTTGTTCCTCTTTTCCCTCAGCAGCTGAACCTCCCAGGGTATGCACCCAGGAGACAGTGAGGGGATGCCTGTCCTTTCCGTGAGTTCCCTAGGACCTTCCCAGCTGCCCCCACCTGCTGGCTTGCCTCCATCTGTGTTCTCCTTCTCCCTCATGGTGGAGTCTGTCTGCACATCCCTCCTGTGGGCAGGGCACCGCCAACCTGCACCTGGGAGGCAACAAGGGCATGCTTGTCCTTGCCATGCGTTCTCTGGTACCCACTCCCAGCTGCCCACACCTGCTAGCTTGCCTTGACACCCCTCTTCTTGCCTCCCTCGTGCTGGAGTCTGGCTGCATGTTCCTCATGAGCACAGGGTACCACCAGCCTGCACCTGGGAGGCAGCGTGCTTGTCCTTGTCCAAGAACCACTCCCAGCTGCCCGCACCTCCTGGCTTGCCTTGCTGCCCCACCCCTCACCTCCCTCACGCTGGAGTCTGGCTGCATGCCTTTCCTGAGTCCAGGCCACCATTATTAGCAGTGGGGAGGCATGGTTCCCCGGGGAAGGCTCAGACACTCCTGACCTGTGTGGGTGGATGGATCCCTGCACTCCAAGGGGTGGTGCTATAGGCAGGGAGGCTCAGTCTGCAGTGAGCACAGGCTGAGGTCCCCACCAACAGGGCACAGCCACCAAGCACCTGGTCACAGAACACAGGTTCCTGCCGCCTCAACAGGTGCAGGAGGCTGCAGCTAGGACTGCAGAGCACAGCTGGGGCAGCACTGTCCTGGTCTCTTGAGGCCTGGGCAGGGTATCAGGCTGTTCCAGTGTGACCCACCTGCTCTAGACCACAAGTGGGAGCATCCAGGCAGCAGATTTACAGCAACATAAACCCCCCAAAGAGAACTACCTTCATGGGCCAGCAAGGAGAGTGGTCTATCAGAGGGTAGGCGAGAAGCAGACCTGGGGCCAAAGCTGCAGCTGTGTCACCTTGGGAAGGTCACAGCACCTATTTGAACCAGTTTATCCCTGTCCTAACCTGCCTGAGCGGAAGCAGTGCCTGCCCCACAGGCACATTAAGGGGCGTTGAATAGACTCTGAACAGGCACCGCATGTCCCATGCTGTTTCCCCATGGTCACTGACAGCTCTCCCTCCTTGTGACAGGAGAGTCTGGGGGCAGCAACTCCCACTTTCTGTGAAACCAGCAGGCCAGGCCCTGAGAAGATCACTGTCTATGTCCAGTATATGGACCTGGACTTCCAGCCGAGCTCCTGGAGCCCCAGTTACAAGGTGCCTGTGGGGTGGGATCCAGGGAACATGGTACTTGGCTCCTTTCACCACACGCCCAGATGGGTGACTGCCCCTGATTCACCTGGGCCCCTCTCCCCACACACCCAGCCTGGGTGACTGCACCCACTCCAGCTGGGGTCCCTCTCCCCACAACCCAGATTGGATGACCACACCTGCTTCAGCAGGAGCCCCTCCTAGGCATGGAGTTCCTCCCTCACACAGCCTTACACAGCCCTGCCTGCTCATGGTTACACAGTCAGGGAGAGGTGAGCCCAGGTATGCTGCCTCCTGATTTGAGCTCTGCTCTGAGGAGCATTCACTGAGGGGCAGGATTGTGGGCTCCTTAGCCTTCAGAGGAGAAAAACCAGCCTGAACAGTAGGATGGAGCTATGGCTTGCAGGGCAAGGGGCTCACCAGGGAGTCCATGTAAAGGCTTGCGGCTGTGCCCCATGGTCCTCTCTGTGGGTGAGCAGTGGGGGCAGAGACAGCCCTGGGCTCATCCTGACAGCCAAGGAAGGACCACGGGCCCCTGGAAGGCTGGCAAGGCCTGTCACATCTAAGATAGACACAGTTGCTTGAGATAACAAGATGGCTCCTGAGAGGCAGGGCCACATCCTGTCCCCTGCAGCTGAGTCTCACCCTACTCTTCCCCTCCCTGCCTTACTGGTGACTCAGCCACTCTCTTCTCAGCCATCCAGGTACTTTCCTGCCTCTGAGGAGGTGGACTACATTGAAGTGGACCAAGAGAAGACCCAGGCCCTAGAGCGCACCATGCAGGAGTGGGCAGCCAAGCAGCAGTACCCAACCCCCACCAAAGGCGCCAAGCCCTGACCCCGCCATAGAGTCCTTCCTCCTGCTCCTGCTTTTGCCCTCCACCATGTCCTATCCACTCAGCCTTGACCTCAGGGACCTTGAACCCTTATGTGGAAGTGCTTCCTTGGCCAACAGGGCAGCTAGAATTTCTGTCAGCAGTGCCAGACCTCTACTATCTAGCAAGGAGAATTTCAAAGCACCTCCTGACTCCTCCCCCTTCATCCAGTCCTGATGACTCTGGGAGGGTTTCACACTTGTGCTCAGCTTCTGTCCTCTAGTCCTGATGGCTCTGGGCAGGCTTTACCTTCATCTGCAACCTCTGTCCTCCTGTCTTGATAGCTCTGTACTCTGGGATCTAGGCAGGCTTCACCCTCATCCCTCTGCTTCACCTCTCTTCCCTCCTTGAAGTGGATGAGTCAGCTGGGAAGTAAGGACCAGCAGACTGGGTCAGCATGGACTTTCCATCCGTGTCATCCTTGGTGGGGACAGGCAATGCCACCTATGAATGGATCAGTCAAGAAGGAAGCCTGAGGGTCAGGAGAGCAAAGGACTTGGACCCTGAAGCAGGAGGCGGTTTGTGGAAGTCCTTATCTGGAGAAAAGCAGGACACTGCTGGATTCCAGAGGGTCCTGAGGCCAGGCTATTCTGACAAAGGCTGACGCAGGGTGCCTAGAGCAATACAAGGAGGCTTGGATGTTTGCAGTAGTGTGTGTTTGCTTTCACCTCTAGTTCCATGAGATCACCATGGCCTTGTCTATTCTTCCTAATAAAGGAGGAGCTTGATGGTCTGGGAGATCACTTCATCTTGGGTAAGGTCGCCTGACCTCCAGCTTCAGGCAAATTCTCTGTCTTCATTTCCTGTGTGCAGGCTTCAACTGGTCTGTCCAGCAGCATCTGACACCTGCCAGGTCCCTTTCAGGCCAATGCTATAGCAGAGCCACTGTAGCCAGTTGCACAGGGCAGGGGGAAATGGCCATGGTGGACAGCCCAGAGCAAAGCTGCAGACCAGGTCAGGCCTAGACCTTTGGAACTGCCTGTCTCCTCCAAAGTGGGATGCCATTTAAGTGACAGAGCAGTCCTCTTCCCCAGCCCCTTCAGGGCCCACCCCACCTGCAGCATGGGAATGACAACACTGTGGGGCTGTGGGAGGGGCATGTGGGTGGAGGTAATATAGGGCAGGGGGCAGGCAGCAGAGGTGGGAAGTGAGGCAGGATGAGGCCTCACAGCAAATGCAGGGATCTGTGCGAAGGGGGTGAAGATGGGAGCTGAGCACAGGATATGGGTATAGTGGAGGGGAAGGAGTGATGGGCATGGGTGAGCCTCATGGATGGCAGTGGGGCTGGAGAGCCAGGCAGTGCTGTAGCCAGGGGCTTGGGATGAACTGAGCATCCCTCAACTCCTTGTCTCCACTGAGCCTGGCATTCCAGGTGCCAGCTAGACTTGATTGGCCCTCCTCCCCTGCCTTCAAGGTCATCAGAGGTCAGGCATCTATCATGGTTCTTCCTTCCAACCATGAGGAAATCTTCACTTTCCATGTTGAGCTCCTGACCAGCAGGCCACAAATAAGTCATGGATGCCCTGTGTTTCCATGGCCACCTAAGATGCCGCAGACAGGTCAGCCTGTCCTCAGCACATCAGGAGGGGTGGAGCTGGTCTCCATCCTGGATGAGCTTCAGGGGTCCAGATGCGGAAACCCTCAACCCCACAGTCTCCTATCCCCAAGGAGCCCCACACAGGTTAGCCTGTCCCCAGCACATCAGGAGGGGTGGAGCTGGTCTCCATCCTGGATGAGCTTCAGGGGTCCAGATGCGGATGCCCTCAACCCCACAGTCTCCTATCCCCAAGGAGCCCCACACAGGTTAGCCTGTCCCCAGCACATCAGGAGGGTGGAGCTGGTCTCCATCCTGGACGAGCTTTGGGAGGTCCATTCACGGATGCCCATCAACCTTCAATCTCCCATCCCCAAGGTGCAACATACACCAGCCTCTTCCCAGAATATCAGGAGAGGTGGAGCTGATCTCCATCTTGGATGGGCTTCAGTGGGGTGTTTGTGTGGTGGCACATGGCATTGGCCACGAGCATACAGGACAATAAAGACCATTGGAAACACCACTGAGGGGATTGCTGGCTTGTGTGAGGGATTGGGAGTGGAGTCCACACACTGGGCCACATCGCGGCCCAAGGCTGAGGAGGGACAGGCTCTCACACTCTCAATGGTGTTAGCTCAAGTCCTCTCCCAGGTGATTCAGGAAGGCTGGGCTTCCCAGGTGTCCCTCCAATGGGAGGCAGCTGCCCCTCTTGACTGGGAGCAAGCACACATCCTCTGCTTCAGAGTGCTTCTCTGCTCTGTTAAGTGCCAATGCACCTGTGTCTGCCACCCATCCTTCTCAGATGCAGTAGAAGGATGTCTGGATATATTGAGGAACTGGAGCTCTGCACCCACAGCAGCTGCAGGTCACCTCTCCTGACACACTGGTGCCCCATCCCTGCATCCCACTGCACTGCTATCCAGAGGGGATGGCCAGTCTTGGTGGGGGCCTCTGTGGCCAGGGCTGCATCTGGGACAGGATGGTGCTGGGGGAGGAGT
Source organism: Aplodontia rufa (assembly GCA_004027875.1). Lineage (NCBI taxonomy): Eukaryota > Metazoa > Chordata > Mammalia > Rodentia > Aplodontiidae > Aplodontia > Aplodontia rufa. The sequence goes on from PVKS010043854.1 coordinate 14,199, forward strand.
GAGGAGGAGGCTCTGCAGCCACAGGGAGTTGTCTTCCAAGTCCAGTCCAGTAGAGGCCAGCATCACCCCTCCACCTCTCCAGCTTCTCAGGAAAGGAAAGAAGGTGGTGTTGGCAGCAGGAAGTTCTGGCAACTCAGAATCTCCACCTGACAGACACATCCTCTACATGGCAGGCAGTGGACATCCCTTGGCCTGTGCCCTGCCCCCACCCCTGCATCCCCTTCTGTCCTCACTGCCATCCAGCTCTGCCTCCTGGGTCCTCTCATCCTGACACTAGGCAGGTTGTGCTTTTATTTATAAGGTATATCATTAAGGCCTCTCATCTTGGTGCTACATGCCACAAGTCAGCAGCGTGCTGGATCACCATCACACCGCCCGGATGGTGGAAGAAACCCAGTGCACACTGGTGCTGCAGCCACTGAGTGCCTGGTTCAGTTCCTGTTTGA
>PVKS010043855.1:0-14640 GCA_004027875.1 Aplodontia rufa
CCCACTCTCCAGTCTCCTATGAGTTCTTCATACACTCTCCCCCTCCCCCTCCCCCTCCCACCTCCAAGTATCCTAGGGAGCCATCCCACTATTACTCTGAGAGTCATTCAATTTAAAATATTGTTAGGTTAGCCATCTACCCTACTGCTTCCCCATATATGCTAGCATCAACAGATGAGAGAAACCATTTGGCCCTTGAGTCTCTGAGCTTGGGAGACTTCACTAAGCATAATTCTATCCATCTCCATCCATTTGATATCAAAAGCCATAATATCGTCTTCTCTAATGGCCGAGTAGTATTCCATTGTATATATGTACCAAAGCTTTTGTATCCACTCGTCAAGTGAGGGGCATCTGGGTTAGTTCCATAATCTAGCTATAGTAAATTGAGCTGCTATAAACATTGAGGAAGCCACATCCCTATAATACGCTGAAAGAGAACAAAAGTCTTAGGGACCTGTTGGAGAACAGGGGAAGGTCTTATTTACATGTATAATTGAGCTTCAGAAGAACAACTTGGAGTTAGTGGGGAGAAAAAAATGGGTGGGAACAATGGCTGTGACTCACTTCTGACCAGAGTCACTGGAGCCAGATTTACTCTCCTAACTGAAGAAACAAAATACTGTGCAAGATACCTGAAACAACACTCAAGACTCTGGAAATCAGGCAATGAAGAACAGTGAGCCCTTGAAGAGCAACGGAATGAGGATGGTGCCATGTCTGCCCCTGCTGATGGATTGAAGGGCTTTCCTGGCTACAGTGAAGGGAAAGTCTGCTGATTTCCTGAAGCTGATGAGATGGAACTGGAAGGCTGGGAAGAACACAGTCACTAGAGTCCACAGGACAGAACATCAGGGAGAAAAGGAGCTATGCAGAGAGAATCTGGAAACTAAACATGTGTCTCTGAGATACATGGAGAAATACACTGCGCTCAGGGTCAGAAGACTCCACATTGGAGGCTTGAGCAGTGGCTCGGTGGTTACAGTGCTTGCCCACCATGCAAAAGCACATGGGTTCAAACCTCAGCACCCATGTACATAACTAAGTGTCAGAGCAAAGAAAGTCATGTGAAAAACTCAACAAAAATTGATTCTCTCTCTTTCTCTCTCTCTCTCTCTCCATCCTTCTCTCTTAAAAGAAAAAAAAAGACTCCATATAGTAAATATGTCAGTTCTTTCCACATTCATTTGTAGATTCAATGCAATGAAGGCGAACCCCTAGCAGACTGTTTCGTGCAAATTGATTCTAAGTCATAGGAAAATAATTAAAATAGCAATATAATTTGTAAAAGAAGAAGTTGAACTAATTCTACACTTTAATATTTAGTATAAAGCTATAGTATTCAGAAGTCTGTGGAATGGGGGCTGGAGTGGTGGCTCAGCAATTAAAGCACTTGCCTGGCATGTGCAAGGACCCGAGTTCAAACCCCAGCACCAAGTACACAACTAAGTGTTGGAGAAACAAAACCCAGATGGAAAAATAAATAAAAATTAATTCTCTTTTTTTCTCTCTCTCTCACTGTCCCTCTCTCTTGAAAAAAAATAATTCTATGGAATGGCATAGAGACAGTGAGATCAAAGGAACAGATGAAAGAAATCCACAAATAAGTCCAACTTATGGACATATGTACTTATGGACAACTTAGTTTTTGCAAAGATACCAAGACAGTCAATGGAGAGAAGATACTCTTTTAACTTGGTAATGAAACAAGTAGATATTCATACATAAAAACAAATGATTTTTTTCTATTGTATAGCACAGTAGGGTGACTATCATCTACAACAGTTGATGATATATATCATACATTTTATAAATGCACTAAATTGTTGTGCTATACCCCATAAATATGTACAGAGATTGTGTCAAGAACAAAAATTTAAAACTATTTAACAAATAACAAAGGAACTTTTATCCATATCCTTACATGACGTAGAAAATTTAACTCAAATAGCCCATAGATATAAATGTAAAACATAATTTACAAAACTTGAAGGAAAAAAAACTGTTAAGAAAATCTTTGTGAGCTTCACCTAGACAAATATGTTTTAGATATGACCCCAAAGCATAATCTACAAAAATAATCAGTAAGTTGAATGGCAATTTGCAGTGGCTGGGGGGAGAAGGAAATGAGTTGTATGTGGAATTTTAGTTTTGCAAGATAGAAAAGTTCTGGTGGTTGGTTATACAACAGTTCAAACATACTTAACATTAGAGTTTACACTTAAAATAGTTAATTTGTTAAGGTTTAGGAATTGTATATTTTACCACTTTTTTATGTGAAAACCTAGAAATAACCCAAGTGTCTAACATTGGGGACCTGACGTTATAGAGTATGTCATTGCTGTATGATGAAAACCCTGCAGCCTCTCAAAGGGGAGTGGGCTGGAAGATTTCATGACTTCAGGATTCAGTATTAAGAAAAAAGTAAGATTAGGGAAAAGTGTGTGAACTGTAACTTGTTTTCTTTTTCTGAATAGGTTTTTTTAATTGATTCATAGTCTTATATATTCAAGGGAATCATTGTTACTTATTCATACACACATAGATATTGACAAAGTAAATTAAGCCCAATCCTATGTAATCTGTGTTTTAAAACATGTATATTTTAATAATTTTTAAAAGACTAGAACATTAACAGGTATTATGACTAAGTGATGCAGGTAATTTTTAATTTTGTTCTTGTGTGTATTTCTGAACTTTTCTAATTCATATTATTTTTGTAATCAGGCTTTAAAATTATTAAAACCATTTTAGTACGTGAAAGTAAATAGGTGATTAAAAAGTATGGAATTTTAAAGTTATATACTATTAAGTTCTTTTTTCACTACTAAAATGAAAAGAGTGCTCATACCAAATATCAGTGAGGATGTGGAACTACCAGAAGTGTTTAGAACACTTCTGGAGGGAGTGCAAAATGGTAAATCTACTTGAAAATCAATTTGGTTTTTTTTTTTAACAATGTTAAACTTATACTTGGCAGTCTTTCCACTCCTAGGTATTTAATGAATGTAAATGTTCATAGCAACTCAAATTGTAATGGACCCAAAGTAGAAACAATTCAAATGTCTGACAGGTGAATGGATGAACATATAGTGGTATATCTGTTCGAAAAAATACTATTTGGCTATGAAAAGGAGTGAACTACTGGTAGATCCAATAGTGTCTTAATTTCAAAGCAATTATGCTGGCTGAAAGTAGTTAGATAAAAAAGTTTATTTATTTAAATTTTTTTTTTTTTTAAAGAGAGAGGGACAGTGAGAGAGACAGAGAAAGAGAGAAACAACTTTATTTAGTTTTTCACATGGCCTTAGTTGCTCTAACACTCAGTTGTGTACATGGTGCTGGGGTTTGAACCCGGGTCCTTGTACTTGCCAGGCAAGTGCGGAATCCGCTGAGCCACCGCTCCAGCCCCTATTTATTTAAAATTATAGGAAGTGAAAATCTCTATAGTGTCAGAAAGGAAATCGGTGTAGGTCTATGAATTGGGTAGAAAATGAGAAGAATTAGTAAGAGGCAGATGGAAACTTTCTAAAGCAATAGATACATTCAATGTTTTGATTATAGTGATGGATTTCTGAATCTAGATGTATGAAAAAATCCATCCAAATGTACACCTGAATACATGCCATTTATTTGTATGTCAATTATACTTCAATTAGACTATTTTTACAAATTAGTGAACTCCAAATTGAAAAATAAAAATATAACCAAATTTGACTCAATAAAAGTACTGAATATCAGGAAAAAAGGGAAAAATATCAAAATTACTCAGAGAAAAATAAATTCTATATAGTTGAACAAGATAGCAGAACAATGTATTTGGAGTTCTGAAAGAACTCAACTAAAGATTTTATATCCAGCAAAAATGAAGGCAAAATAGAGGTAATTTTAGATAAGGAAAAGAAAATTTGTCACCAGCAGACAGGTCCTTTGAGAAATAATGGGAAGTCTTTTGGTTGGGAAATGATACCACATCAAAATTCAAATCTTCCAGAAGGAATTGAGAACACTGGAACTAGAGATAAATATTTCGTAACGCTAAAAGAATCAGTTCATTGGGAAAACAATAGTCACAAATCCTTTTTTCCCTCTTAACTGCTTCAAAATTCATGAAGTAATAATTACAGAATCAAAGGGAGAAATAATTCTCCAACCATAGCTGAAGTTTTTAACACCGTTCTTTCAGCAATTGATGGAGCTAGATAAAAAGAATCCATAAAACCCATTTGGATCTGAACAAACAACCAATTACCTTGACCTAAATCATATTTATAGAACAGTGCACTCAATAACCAGATTACTCATTCTTTTCAGGTACTCACGATATGTTCACTGAGATAAATCATGTGTTGGAACCTCATCAAATTTTCATAAATTTAAGAGGGCTAAAAGCAGCTAGGTATGGTGATGTACCCCTGTAATCCCAGTGACTTGGGGGGCTCAGGTAGGAGGATCACAAGTTTGAACCAGTCTCAGCAATTAAGGGAGCCCCTAAGCAATTTAGGGAGACCCTGTGTCAAAATAAAAAGTAAAGAGGGCTGGGGTAAATAAAACACCCCGTCTTCAATACCCAGTACCAACAAAAAAAAAAAAAAAAGGCTGAAAACTAAACAGAGGGCTGAAAGCATACAGAGCGTGTGGTGGGGAGTGGGACTGGTGTGAGGTGCAGTGGAAGAGTGGAATGATAACGGAGCAGAAGCAAGATGTCAATCAAAGGCTGGAGGGCAGAAGGCATGTGACAACTTCCAGTGTCACAGGATCAGTGTCTTCCAAACTCTGAATTATTCCCGATCAAGTATTTTATGGTCAAATGGTGAATTTAAAATAAAGCATTTTAAAAGATGCATAAATCTCAAAATGTTAATCTTCCATGTACACTTCGTCAGGAATTTACTGGATGATGATCAACCAACGTAAACATTCTGATCAAGAGAGGAAACCAGGGCCCTGGGAAACAGAAAGCCCAGCTTAAGGGCAAGGTGAGGTCTACTCCTGGGATGGTGGTGATGGAAACGTCTAGAGAGAGAACTTGGAAAGAGAGCTCCGGGAGCTGACATTCCCAATTAGAGCAAAGGTCTCCAGGGATTCTGCCAGGATTGTTCTACGGGGTGAAGTAATCACATTAACCTGCTGTTTATGAACTGTTGTGAGGAGTTTTATTCACACTAGTGGGAGAAAGTGGGACATGAATCAGGCAAGGTACCTAAGAAAGGAATTAAACAAACAGGAGGCCTTGATTAAAGCCAAGGACACAAAATGTATGCAAGGATATTCTCCCTTCATTGATGAGTACACAGTTTAGCTTTGGGTCATTATGTTATTAATTCCATTAACCCATCATTAATCAAAAACTACAGATAACTGCATTAGGTAAATATAGGAAAGGGTACGTAGAGGAACTAAATCCACATCTTCCATACCATGGAGTCAATAAATATTAATATTGATAATTCATAAATAATACTTTATGTTATAATTCAAGACTTCAGTGGGAAATCTGAGAAGACAATGACTTGAACATCATTTCCTCTGGGTACCATGGACCATGGAATGGAAAACATCAGGGGTTGGCTGGAGTTTTTGTTGTTTGTTTGTTTGTTTTATTTTTCTCTCTATACATCTTAAAAGCTATTTGGATTTTAAATAGGTAAGTTAAATACAATATGTAGATATTAAAGACTCTATCACTCAGCTGTTGAGAAAATTCGTTCCTCTAACTCAAATTCATATCATAAAATAGAATAATGTTAATGATTTTCTCCATGGAAATTATGAGGGAAAAGTTAAGCTCATTAGATACTGGAAAGCCTAACAAGTGAAGCAATATACATTTTCTAGCACAATGATTATTTTCCTGGTACTAGTGATTTTTTTTTTCATTTAAGAAAATTCTGTGATATTTTCTAGAGGTCTCTTCTCAAGGAATTTAGAGTAGGAAAAATATAAAAGTTTCACCAATAAATATAAGAGACATTTTTATGGAATACTGAATTTATTTAGAAGAAATGACTTGCAAAACTTCCTTTATTGTGTTGGACATAGACCCAACAAAGGGACATAAGCTGTTATAGAACTGACGTTCATAAAACATAGGGCTGAGCAGGTCCACCCCCACTCCCAAGCTCAAAAATCACACCTCTGTCCATTGCCTATGGAGTGAAGCCTAAACTATTTGATGTTTTCTGGACTCTCCCCATCCAATGTATTTTCTTAATATTTTTGTTATTCTCCTTTGCTGTACTTTTCAGTAGAATTAATCTAAATATCAGCAGTTCCTCATTTCTCTTCTCCTTAATCTATCTTTGTCTTTCTTTCTTTCGTTCTTTTTTTGTACCAGGGACTGAACCCAGGGTCACTTAACCACTGAGCAACATCCCCAGCTCATTTTTATTTTTTTGTTTTGAGACAGGGTCTTGCTAAGTTACTTAAGTCCTCCCTAAATTTCTGAGGCTGGCTTTGAACTCATGATCCTCCTGTCTCAGCCTCCCAAATCACTGGGATTACAGGTGAGCACCCCAGTGACTAGCTTTCATGACATTTCCTTTACAATTGATTTTGCTAGGAATTCTTTCCTCTTCTTTAAAATTCTATTAAACATGAATGTTTTATATCAATTAAAAATTAATTAATTAAAAATCAAGACCTGGGAAGGAATAGTGATAAATACACATCTGGGATCTAGTAATGCTCAAAATGCTTTTGGTAAATTACTGACTTGCTCAGGGGGAAGCACAACTAGGAATATGACCTGGGTTTTCAGATTACTTTGAGGGCATTATTTCCACTCTAACATGTTAGCATCACAGAGAAAATATTTCCTGTACATATTAACTAGCATGCTTTATCAATCAGTACAGGTTAAGTTATGCTGTAGTAACAAGCATTTTTCACATGTGATCTACATACACAAGGGATGAGTCAGCCTTTTCTCCATTCTGATCCTTCTGAACTGCAGATCCACTCCAGTATTTCAGGGATCCACAATTCCCATCACAGAAAAAGAGAAGTATTCAAAGGTCTCATAGCTACAATTTAATGATTCAGTCTGGAAATGACACACAGAATATCTTCCCACAACCGGCTGGCCAGAGCTAGCCATACAGGCATGCCTAATTTAAAAGAGCCAGAAAATACAATGTTCTTTTGTGCCTAGAATAAAAGTGAATTCAGGTATGTCTGAATGGAGAATACTTTGTGGTAGGAAAACTACAGAAACATGATTGATGGTCCTGCTATCTAAATCCCACCTGCTTTGGGAAGAACTTTTTATTTCTCTTCATGTTTGATATAGAATAACACTCCCCACCCTCCAGCAAAACTGTAAATGAAATACAAAAGTTTAGCTCAGTAAAGCATGGGGTTGCAAACCATATTTCAAACAAAAATTTTAAGTCAGTCTTCCAGATAAGGTATGAAAATACAAAGAAGAAATAACTTATTCCATGCATGAGAAATTAATAGTATATTATTAGCATAATGCACATCTTTTTTTTAAAGAGAGAGAGACAGCGAGAGAGAGAGAGAGGGAGGGAGAGAAACAATTTTATTTAGTTTTTCACGTGGTTTTCTTTGCTCTGACACTTCGTTGTGTATGTGGTACTAGGGTTTGAACCTGGGTCCTTGCGCATGCCAGACAAGCACTGTAACTGCTGAGCCACTGCTTCAGCCTAGAATAAGCATCTTTGAATGCATGAGAAAGTAAAATATAATCACGGGTTACTCACTTTTCCCATGCATACCCCTGAAAAGTTGTTAACTTGACTACCTTTCTTTGAGAATGGGAAATGAGTAGATAAAGCAGCTAGTTGTTGATTGTGTTATATTCAAATTTATATTTTTTAGGACATTATTATCAGGCTTATTGTATGAGCTGTGCAGTGAAAGTTAAATAGGTTATTTCAACTTAAATAAAGTGTATTGTATACCTACTAAGCACAAAATATTGTGTGTGTACATGGTGTACACATGGAAGAGTATTTTAAATAAAATTTAGGGGAAGCTGTTGTTTTGGGCTAAGCTTCTGCACTATAACCCAGCAGAGCAGACCAAATCCAAATTACTCTTTCTTGGTGCCACATAGCCAAACTGAACTTTAAAATGGATCAGTTACCCCCAAACCAGGAGATTCACAGCAACCAGTCTGAAGGGAGCCAATTGACCTAACCTGGAGATTTTCCTGATAAGGAAACTGCTCTTTCTTAACCCTATGAAGAAGTAACTTTGAAACAACCAATGCATTTTTCTCCCAGTTGCTGCTTCCTTCTGCCCTTTTCTGCCCATAAGCCAACCCCCCTCCCCTCCCCTCACTGGAGCACCTTTCTACAAAGTAGGTGGAACGCTATCAATTCATGAATTGTCAATAAAGGCAATTACATTGTTAAAGTAAATTTGTTAATTTTTTAAAAATAGGAGATAAGGGGCTGGAGCGGTGGCTCGGTGGTTAATGTGCTTGCCTGGCATGCGCGAGTACACGGGTTCAAACCCCAGCACCCACATACACAAATAAATGTTGGAGCAACAAGAGCCATGTGTAAATAAAACTCAATGAAAATTGATTCTCTCTCCATCTCTCTCTCTCACACTCTCCTTCTCTCTTAAAAAAAAAAAAAACAGGAGATAAGAGAATACTGACAACACACGACTCAGTAGCAGAATAAGTAGTGTCATACAGATTTTTTCTAACGTTCCATTCTCGCAAAGGAATTCTCTTTGCAGTGTAGGTTTTCTCTGCAATGTGCAGTTCTCTGCCATGGGGCTTTTCCCAGCCTGGGCATCCTCAGCCATGGAAATTAGCTATTCTGGACTAAAAGAAATCATTTGACAGCATTTTCCCCATTTTGCCTCTTTTGCATGTCTAGAGAGCAGTAAATTGCATTGCTGAAGCAGAGTGAGGAAAGGAGGAAGGGAGAGAAGAAGCCACTGAGGAAGCCTGCTGTTCCTGGCACTCTGGCGACCTGCCAGGTTGGGAAGAAGACTGAATCTTGTCTTTCTCTTGTCCTTTTTTCCTAGTATCTATCCCCTTCTCTCTCTATTCCTTCTAGTGCTTTTTTCCGGTCTTGTGTAACCAGTTGGTTGGGCAGGCAATTCCCTCTTTGTGTCTTGGCCACAACGGACAGCTACTGGTCACTTGTATTCTAGAGCACAGAGACGCTTTCAGGTAAAGCCACTATCACTAGCATCGTGAAACCTAAACAGTCGTACTGCAACGTTGCCAGCCTGAGATTGTCCATGCTGGGGATGGGAAGAAAGATCATTATTAAAATATTCATAGGTAAGATGGAAATGTATGTTTAATATTCATTATTCCATTTTGTTCACTTGTCAAATGATTGCATAGTACATGCTAAGTGTCAGATTGGGTTCTAAGCATTTCTATGAATAGTAACTCATTGAATCCAGACATCAGCTCCACAGAATAGGTACTATTATCATCATCCTCATCTTATATATGAAGAAACCCAGGCCAGAGAGATGAAATGCATTGCCCAAGGTCATACAGAGTTGGGACTCCAGCCTAGGCAATTTGGCTGAGGAGTTTCTACTACTAATTGTTCGGCTATGTTGCCTTAATGTTGACTAATGAAAGCACGGGAGAAGAGTTTAATTGCTCATTGTAGCTGCTAATTTGATTTCATTTACTTTCTTTATGGTGTCCAACATCTGGGGGTGTTTAAAGGTTGGTCAGGCGCTGAAAACACTGTCGGAATTAAGAGGCTGGCAGAACAGATAACTTGAAAATCCTCCAGCTACAAACATCAAGGATTGCTCAATAAATTATAACTAACATCCTTATAAATGCATGGCTGAACTGCTAAGAAAGTCAGGAAAACTGCCTTGGGCCAGGAATGAAGAAGGAACTGAAAATCAGGACAATGAACTGCAGAGCTGACACTGTGTTTGCCCTGGGGTATTTATCACTTTAAATAATATAGAGGCAGGCATGTAATACCAGTGTAGGAATTGAGACTGCAAACCGCAACTTTTATGGCACTGACTCTTCAGTGAGAGTGAAACTCTCAAAAGTTGTGGGAAAGATTATAAATATATACAACCACTTTAGAGAGCTATGTGACAATGCCTCATAAATCTGGATATGATATGTGCATCCTTGCAACCAACTGTTTCCTTTGCTAGCTTTGTACTGGAGAAGCTCTCAGCTATAGGAAAATCAGACATGGATAAGATTTTTATTGTGGCATTGTTTGCATTAGTAAACACTTGGAACAAGAGAGTGGATCAATGAATTGTGCTATCATCGTACAATGGAATACGCAGAGCAGGGGAATCAATGTACCATAGACATATATCATCAGGGATAATTCTCTAAAGCGTCACTTCTGTTGAAAAGAAAGACATGCTGCAGAATATTTACTGCATTGAGCCTAAGGGTTGAAATGCAGAGGATCAGAAAGAATTTTTTAAAATTTGTAATTCTTTAGGGAGTGGGGGAGAGAAAGTGCTGGGTGGGGAGAAAACAGACTTTAAATTCTCTGTCTCAAAAATGAAGACAATTGGCCTTACAGATGTTAGCTTCGCTTTTGCCTAGTCCCCCACTTTGCAGATAACCCTTCAAAACAGAGCTCAGAGCATAGCAAGAAAGACGGAACGAAGGTTTTACCAAATATTTCTCAAGTGGAGGTGAAAGCAATACAAAGCAAACTTAGACCAAATTTCACATTTCGAATCAACTCCATATGCCTGTAACTCTTTCTCTCCATAACACATCTTTGTTTTTTTCTGATCTCACCCAGTGTCTCATATTCTAAAACCATACAGATGCTTACAGCTTCATATTAATGTGAAATCACTTAACTCCATTTTTCTTTTAAATAGGCACCTTCATCCGACTATGCTGCTTACCAAATAAATAGTCTCCTTTTTAGGATCTGTTTATAATGCTGTGTGTATTTTATGAAAATGCTTTGTCTCTGCCATAAACATTTTTTTCTAAAAAAATTCCAAAAAAATCTTGGAACCAACAACATTTTTAATAATTTCATATTAATGGACACATACAATATGAAATGCTTTGTAAATAGTTGCTTTCATTTGCATGACGTTTTCAAGGTTCATTGATGCTGAAGTGTGTATCAGTCCTATAATCATTTTCTAATCACCAAACAACATTGTGTGGACAGATCAGGTTTATTTAGCCATTCACCAATGAATGGGTCTTTGGATTATTTCTACCTTTGGGCTATTATTTGCTGCTACAGATATCCATGCATAAATTTTTGTGTCACAATTTTCTTTCATTTAAGCCTAGGAATAGAATTGCTGGGTCCTATGAAAACACTACGTTTAACCTTTGGAAGAATTGTCAAAATGTTCTGCTATGCTTTTTTTGTCTCACAGCAGTTAAAAAGGGTTCCAGTTTTTGGACATTCTTGACAACACATGTTATCTAGTTTTAAATTATATTTAGTGGTGTGAGGTAGCTTTGGATATGAAGTGACTCCCAAAGACTCATGTACTAAAGGTTTGGTCCCCAATGCAACAATATTCAGAGGTGGGGGTTGATTGGCAGAATTAAGTCACTAGAGACCTGGCTTTGGGGACTATATCTTGTCCCTGGTCCCTTCCTCTCTCTTTCTCTGCTTCTTGGCTGCCATAAGCTGATGATTTTTTTATCATTTTATTTTGGTTTGTGCTTTTGGTGCCATATCTAGGAAAACAATACTTAACCCAGTGTCACTGAGATGTGTGTTTGTGTTTTCTTATATTTTATAATATTTGCTCTTAGACTTAAGCCTTTAATCCGATGGAGCTAATTTTTATAGAGTGGTATAGAGATCCAACTTCATTCATTTGCATATGGGTATCTAGTTGTCCTAGCACCATTTGATAGAAGTACTATTCGCCCTCTGCTGAATTGTTTTGGCACCTTATCTAAAATTATTTGACCATAAATGTGTTCTGAACTCTCAATTCTATTCCACTGTTATATTTCTTTATGTCACTACCACAGTTTTGATTACGGTAGAGCTTTGTAGTAAGTTTTAAAATTAGAAGTGTTTTTTTCTTTGTTTTGGTTATTCTGGATCTCTGGATCCATCTGAATTTTAGGATCTGTTTGCCAATGTATGCAGAAGAATCCAGTTGGAATTCTGATGACAATTGTGTTGAATGTGTAGATCAATTTGGGAAGCATTGCCATCTGTATTAGTTCATTTTCCATCACTATAATGAAATATCTGAGAGTAGGTAACTTTATATAGAAAAAGAGTTCAGTTAGCTCATGGTTGTGGAGTAAACCTTCAACAGGCCATGGTTCCAGCATTGGCCCTACTCTGATGAGAATTTCATGGTGGATGGCATCAAAATGGGGGGAATGTGTGGTAGTGAAATTAATACCACAAGACAGGAAGCCAAAGAACAAGGGAAGGGGCTTTTTCATAACAATTTGCTCTCTCAAGAACTAATTCAGACTCCAATGAGAATCACCTTAATCTCTTCCTAGGCAATCTCTTCCTAGTGCAATGATCTGAGGACATCCATAACTTTAAAAGTCCCACCATCTCTTAACATCACCACAATGAGGACCAAGTTCACAATACCAGTATTGGAGGATACACTCAAACTATATTCAAACAATAGCACCATATTAACAATAATACATCTTCTGATCTATGAATACATGTCTATTTTATTTAATTCTTTCACCAATATTTTATAGTTTTCAGAGAATAAGCTTTGGAAAGTGGTATGAAGTTCTTTTTAGCCTGAGTTTCTCCTGAATTTTTTTATTTCTTACGATGAGAGGTAAAGCCTAGAAGTGGTAAACTAGTGAAATGAATGAGCATGCATAGTTTTTTATTTTCTTTTTTTCTTTAGGAGCTGTAAAGAAGGATCAAATCATGGCAAACCACACACTTCTCCACAGTCACTCTGTGAAGAACTAAAAGGGAAAATGAATAAATGGTGAGCATTAGCATCAGGAACGAATGGAAGAACACAAGGAGGGCAAAGCAAAGCCTGGTTTGGGCCTGAAACATGGTCTTGAGAATTAACGGTATAAAAGCTTATAAAAATATAAAGCACATTCTTTTTAGAATATCACCAACTTAGGCAGAATTATCATTCATTAGGTATTTTAGATCTCAAGTTTTGACCATAGAAAATTTTATTAAAAAAAAAACTCAGCAAACTTCTGTTAGCTGTTTTGCACCTCAAAAATCATATTCATGGGCTGTAGCTCAGTGGTAGGGTACTTGCCTAGCATGTGTGAGGTGCTGGGTTCTATCCTCAGCATGGCATGATAAAAATAAATAAATAAGATGTAATTATCTTCGCAAATATAAAGGAATATATATATATATATGGCATATATATATATATATGTACACACACACACACACACACACACACATATATATATATATGACAAATGGATGGTACTTGAGGCTATCATGTTAAGTGAAATAAACCAGTCTCAAAAAAAAGTTAAAAGTTGAACGTTTCCTCTCATATGTGAAAGCTAATCCAAAATGAGGGAAAGACCAGAGGGGAAAGAAAGGGAGAGAGGAGGAATGGGAGAAGGAAAGTTCATGGATGGAATCAGATCTAACTTTCCTATGTTCATATATGAATACATCAGAGTGAATCTCATCATCATGTACATCAACAATGCACTGATTTAAAAAAGAAACTGTTAGTATATAACAGAAAGATCAGTAGACTACAGGGATGAGAACATGGGGTGGGAGGAAGGGAGAGAAAGGGGAAATACTGGGGACTGAATCAGAACAAGTTATGCTCCATGCTTTTATAATTATGTCGTTGTATATTCCATTGTCATGTATATCTAAAAAGAACCAATGAAATGAAAACAAATTAGAAAACTTGTGATATATTAGCATTTTTTCTTTTTTTCTGAGTTTGAAAAGAATATACATCTTCAAATAAACTTTTAAAATGTATTAGCTAGTTTTTTTTCCTCTGTGTTCCTTCTCTTCCTGTTCTTAATATTGGCACTGGAGTTCATTAAATCATTAAGTACTAAACTTTCAGGAAATCGTTCATTTAAATCTCCCATTTTTCCTAAGTGGCAGAATGGTGAAAAGGGAGCTAAGATAAATGAAAAAGTCAGTCTAATATATTTTTTGAAACCACACTTTGTTTACCTTTAAAATGGGTAACAGAGGAGTTGGAAATATGGATAATTTCTGAACTGTCTTCTAGGGTAGTCAGTATAGCACAGTTAATGTTTACTGAATACTTACTCTGGCCAGCATTGATCTAGGAGCTTCACATATTCTCATATAAACCTCAAATAACCCTGAAATGTAGGTCTATTGGTATCAGTATTATTTGGCATTCTGCCTGAGGGAGATGAGGCATACAGAGCAACTTGCCAAAATTCACAAACTTGGAATGAACCAGATGAGGATCAAATGCATGGAAGTCCACCCTGCGATTGTCAGTGAGCTGTGCTCACAAGAGGAGACCCAGGAGAGATTCAGGAAAACACATTATGATTCCGCTCATGATTTTTCAACTTCATGATGGTGAACACATGCTCAGTAGAAACCATACGTAGAATTTTGAACTTGAATCTTTCCTTGCACTAGGGATAAGTGGCACCATCTTTCCTCTTGATGCTGGGCAGCAGCAGCAAACACAGCTCTCAGGCAGCCAGGG
>PVKS010043856.1:0-14646 GCA_004027875.1 Aplodontia rufa
ATTGGTCTTCTTCCCTGTCTTGATACCAGTACCATGCTGTCTTTGTTACTGTGGCCCTATAGTATAGTTTTAGATCTGGAATGGCAAAACCGCCTGTTTCATCTTTCTTGTTTAGTAGTTCTTTGGCAATTCTTGGTTTTTTGTTGTTCCAAATGAATTTGAGAATTGCTTTTTCTATGTCTTTAAAGAACGACATAGAAAATGGCCATTCTACCAAAAGCTTTATATAGATTTAATGCTATCCCTATAAAGATCTTACTTATTTTTTAAAAGAACCAACTCTTTGTTTTGTTGATACTTTGTATTATTTCTTTTGTTTTCAATTTCATTGATTTCAGCTCTGATATTCATTATTTCCTGTTTTCTATTATGTTTAGGATTGAATTGTTCCTCTTTTTGTAGGGTTTTGGTTTGGAGCATAAGTCCATTTATTTGGGCTCTTTCCCAATTTTTGATGAAGGCACTCAGTGCTGTAAATTTACCTCTTAAGAATGCTTTCATACTATCCCAGGGATTTTGATACATTATTTCATCATTCTCATTCATTTCCAAGAATTTCTTGATTTTTGTTCTCATTACCTCTTTTTCCATTCTTCATTTAAGAGGGTATTATTCAATTTCCAAGTAGTTGAGTAGTTTCTGTTGTTTTTCTTGCTGTTAATTGCTAAGATCATACCATTGTGGTCTGAAAGGATACACGGGACTATATTGAAATTTTTGTTTGTTAAGGTGTTAAGGTTATCTTTGTGGACTAGAATGTGGTCTATTTTGGAGAAGTATCTGTGAGCTGCTGAGAAGAAGGTCAACTCAGCTGATTTGGGATGGAACATTCTGTAAATATCTTTTATGTCAAGTTGATTTATAGACTTGTTTAGGTTAAAGTTATCTTTGTTGGGTTTTTGCTTTGATGATCTGTGTTTGTTGATAATGGTATATTAAAGTCCCCCAGGATCATTGTGTTGAGATAGATGAGGGGTTTAATGTCCTTGAGTACTTTTTCTGTATATTTGTGAGGGTTGTAATCGGGGGCATAAATGTTAACTATCATTATGTCTTCTTGATGAATTTTTCTTTTTACTGTGATTTAGTGACCTTTTTTGTCCTTTCTGACTAGTTTTTGGTCAAAATTAACTTTGTCAGATATAAGGATCACAACATCGGCTTGCTTTTTTGGTCCAGAAGTCTAGTAGACATTTTGCCAACATTTCCCCTTCAGTGTGTCTATTTTTGATTGTGAGGTGTGTCTCCTATAGGTAGCATATTGTTGGATTTAGTTTTTTGATTCAGTAAGCCAATGTGTCTTTTGATTGGGGCATTGAGTTCATTCACATTCAGAGTTAGAATAGATATGGGGATCTGAGTCCCTGACATTGTGACTATTGCTGTGTTTTGCACCATCTTGGATATCTTCTAGTGTGTTATGTGATTATTGACTTTCTTCTCTTTACAGGTTTTGTAAGTTGTTTGCATGTTCCTCTGAAGGAAGTACGTCCTTGAGAATTTTCCATAGAGCAGGCTTTGTGTTCATGTACCTTGCTAGCTTGAATTTATCATTGAAGAACTTAATTTCCCTGTCACATTTAAAACTCAGCTTTGCAGGATATAGTATCTTTGGCTGAAAATTGTTTTATTTCAATATTTGAAAAATATCATTCCTTACTCTCCTGGCCTTTATTTTCTGATCTGAGAAAGCCATAGTAGTCCTTATTGGTCTAATTCTGAATGTGATTTGGTGTTTTTCCCTTGCTGCTTTTATGATTTTTTACTTGATTTCTTTGTTATTCATTTTACATATGATGTGTCTCGGTGAATTTCTCAATTGGTTAGGTCTGTTTGGTATCCTATAGGTATCTTGGATTTGATTTCCTGGATCAATTCTGATATGGGGAGAATTCTCCTTAGCAATTTCACTCTGAAGATTCTTAATGCCCCTTGTTTGTAGTCCAATGTTTTCTTCAATCCCAATTCTCTCAGGTTATTTTTTCTCATCTTGTCCAATACTACTTGGAAGTTCTCATCATGCTCAATGAGCTTCTTTTCTAGTCTGTCCTCCTTGAACTCAACGTTGCTCACTTGTCTTTGATGTCTGATATTGGTTCTCTGAGAACTGAGGTTCTACTTTCTGAGTTTACTCTGGTATTAATATCTTCCAATCAGCTTTTTATTTGGTTGACAGTATTTTTCAATTCTAAGAGCTCTGCTACATCTCTTTTCAGAATATCTAGCTTCTTTATAGATGTAGTCTCTCATGTCCTGAAATTGCTCTTTTATCTCTTTCCTTAAATCTTCTTTTAATTCTTTGATTGAATTACTCATCATATTGTTGATACATTTTTCTAGGTTTTCATCTAGGACCCTGACCATGGATACCTTGAATGGGGAGCTGTGGGACTGAGATGAAGAATTGTTTCTCTTTTTCCTCATTTTCATTTATAGGTTGTGTGGCTGAGGTTTGACATTGACTAATTCTTTTGGGGACTTTGTTGATGGTTTCAGAGCTTTTTATCTCTTTGCTTAGTTGGGTTGGGGGACAACCAGTTTTATGGCTAGAATCCCAATCTGTGAAGTATTGTGGACCTTTAGGTTTTTCCAATACCTCAGGGGATAGGGGACAGAAATGAATAAGTGCAGTCACTTCATACACCAGACAATATCAACTGTAGCTGTTACAGTGCTGATTAGCACCTATAGGAGCAATTGGATTAACTTTCACACTACTTGGTTAGCAAGCAAACACTCATTTTAAAG
This sequence comes from Aplodontia rufa, assembly GCA_004027875.1. Classification (NCBI taxonomy): domain Eukaryota; kingdom Metazoa; phylum Chordata; class Mammalia; order Rodentia; family Aplodontiidae; genus Aplodontia; species Aplodontia rufa. The sequence goes on from PVKS010043856.1 coordinate 2,749, forward strand.
TATGGCATTCATTTCAGTTTACCAGGACCTCTGTAGGTGAGAAAAAAAAATGTCTAGAGAGCAAAGTGAATGAGTTAGGAAGGTAGTGTGGAACTTGTGAATTAGGATATAGTGCTACAAGGTAATAGAGTTGATGTAGACTATTCTAGAAATAAGGAAAGGATAGAAATGGGGTGAGAATGGGGTAATGACTTTGAGGGAGAATGAGAGAGATAACAATACAGTTTAGGAATTGACAGAGTAAAGGGAAGAAGGGGGTAGTGAAGACTAGGGGTCTTTTCAATCCGAAGTGACTGAGGACTAATTTGCTATATTGCCGACCACCACAGGTTGAACCTCAGCAATATGGACACAATAGACAAGTACAACAATTCACAGCAACTGTGAAATCAATCAACCACACATAGAAACAAACAAATAAACAAAAAATGCATACACTAAGTACACCAATTCCAAGAATAACAACACAGAAAAAAAAAAGATTTGGGAAAATTCTGAATTATTACCACCAATGTCAAAATGTACTATGGGGGTATGTTTCATAGCCGACTTCTTGAGGGAGTCATTTCCCAGTTGAGTTTTTTGGAGGGAATGAATTTTGTTGATCTCAGCTGACAGTGAGATTCCCTGGAGGCCTCCTAGTATTTTTCTCCTGTAGAGGGGTTGCCAAAATTCACCTTCCCTGCTTCTTTGAGAACAGTCTTAAGGCCTCCTGGGTTGCACTCTTGGGTAGTTTAGTGTCTGCCTTCCGAAACTCTTGTCCCACCTCAGCTGGGGACCCAGGAGCCACTGGGAGTTTTGTGGATCCTTGTGCAGCTGTGAGGGACTCTTGGTGTTCCAAGGAGACTGGCTGGCCTGATCTGAGCTTACCTGGGACCATTATCACCCCACTCTTGGATGTCTTGATGTCCTCACTTGCCCTAAGAGATGGTGTGTGGGACAGTCACAACCCCAGCAAGGGGAGGCAGATGTGAAGGAGACACTAGCCCAGCTAGACCAGTGTCTGTGGATGTCTCAAATGCAAACACTAGAAGGCATAGAAGCCCAGTCCCACTTGGAGTGCCTAGAACATTGGGACTCCTTCTGTTTATAGAATTCAGGGTCTGAAATTAGAGGAAAGCCCTGGATCCAGGCTTCCCCTTTGGTTCATAGGTCCCTGAGGCTGATGTTAGCCTCTGCCCCACTGGAGAGTTTCAGGCATTATGTGTTGGACCTGAAGACCTAACTCCCCCCAGGGTGTTAGGTTCTATTGAGCAGAATTCTGGTCCCTGACTCTACCCACAGATTGGGCATGTAAGGGAGTGGGCAGGAAGCCTCTAATGCGAGTCCCCAGACCAGTAGGGTGGGTCCGCCAGTTCCACACAGCCCCCAGGGCAGACACTCAAAACACTGGGGATCTGGAGTCCTTCCTCTGGAGTACACTCCCATTTTGCTCTATAACTGGTGGTTTTGGGATCACTGTTCATGAAGTGGTTTCCTGTACCACCCTCTGGGAGGTTTCAAAATGGCAGTGCCGGTGCCGCCCCACATGATCAGATTCAGAGGACTCCAATCTGTGTGTGTTAAAGCCATCTCTCTGCTCCTGCTGCTGCTGCAGCCCTGGGGCACCAGAGTCCCATGCCCAGGCTCTGCGGAGGCTCACCACTATGTCTGAGTTTATTTAAGTGTGTGCAGCTTCCTCCCCTTTGGGGAAGATTGTTAGCCCACTGCCAGCTGGATAATTAGTGCTCGAAAATTATCCGTTGGGACTTGCTGCACTTTCAGCCATAGGTCCATGTCACTAAACTTCCTTGCCTGGATAGTAATGAATTTGGGGAGAAATGTTGCCATCCACCCAACTCACAGTAAGGCACCTCTCCCACTGTTGGTGTCCTTAATTTACCACATAGTTTTAATTGACCCCTGGAATGCCACATAATGTAGATGAATACATAAATGCTTTGGAATCAGATAGATTTTGAGTGTTTCTTATTCTGTCACAAGATATAGACAGGCTTACTTGCCCTGTTGAAGCATATTTTTATCTAAAATGGAGGGAAGATTGTCTATTTAAAAGGAAATAGGGTAAGGATTAAATAAAATGGTATTTAAGTGCTTAATCAGAATTTTGAACATATTAGCTGCCTAATGTCAATGAATTCCCTTCTCTTTTCCCACGTCATTCTGCTATGAAGTGTTTCTGATCACTGTCAAGAAGGTCATGTCTGTCCTTCCTCTAGTCTGTCAATTCAAAATCCTCATCATAATCCATTAATATAATTTTGATTTCTCATTGAGGGCGGAGACCTATATGTCTACCTGTGTCCCTACCATAACATCCAAGTCACAGTTGATTACCTAAATGTGTGTTTAACAAATGAATAAGAAATATCAAATTGGATTTTATGTGAACATATAATTTTCACTGCTTATTAAAACAATCAGAGAGTCCACAAAAGGGCATTTAAATCAAATGAAATCTTATAAGGGAAAACAAATATGAGGACTTTTTTCTTTTGTCTTATTCTGACATTTTTTAAGGTAATGAAAACATCCCCATGACCAGAAACCTCAGGAATAATTCCTCTTGACTGCAGTAAGTACCTACTTTTGAGGAACAGAAAGCTGATGAGCTGCAGGCTTCCCTGCTGCTAAATTCATCTAACAAGGCACTCCTGATGTGTTCTGATTTTAAGGCCAATGGGAACACTATAGATTGGTTTGCTGCTCTCTTTCCTGATAAAAAAAGGACTCTGAGATGTGCATGTTTATGTTGGTAAATAAATTCTAGTATGAAATGGATCCAAGAATCAAGCCTAAGGCATCACAAACACTAATAAAATGAATTTGTAGGCATATTGCCTTTAGTGCGTCTAGGACAAGGTCTGCATAAACTAAGACTGAGCAATCAGGAGTCACCTGCATCTCTGCACCTTTTGTTGCTAGGACTAGAAATGGCCTTTGTTGTGTTTTTAAGACAGTTGAGAGACATTGAGTCCTTTCAATGAATTAATCTCTGAATAAGTTATGTAGTTGAGATCTGAAAAGATGGTATCAGAAATGCCCCCCCGCAAAAAAAAAAAAAAGAACAACTGATGCCAAGCTTGACAAATACTAATAACAACCAAAGTGGTCTTTTTATTTCATGTGGAAGAAGTGGTTCAGTAAAAAAGGGATAGAGTTACTCCTGAAGAACCTTGAAAAATGTTACCAGCTGAGAGAAAACAGCAGGATGACTCAGCTCCAATTGCTATATTCTCCATTAAGGAAAGTGGTATGCAAATGGTAGGGATAGAAGTGACACAAAGGAAGGAAATCAGAGTTAAGATAGGACACAGATACAAGAGCACATGCTGCTATAATGTGTGAGTTAATAATCCTAAATATGAGAGACATACTTCATGCTAGGTTACTGAAACCACGTAAAGACAGAATCACAGAAACATCGTTATTAATCTCTTAGGAATCATGAACAATCAACAAGGTAAAGGACTGGTTGAAAGAGAGAGAGGGAAGGAAGAAAGCAAGCAATTAGAAGATAGGTGTGAGGCAGAGGACAAGATGAGTTGCAAAAACCACAGCTTGCAAACTTTGTGATAATATTTGGTAGTTATTACTCAGAAAATATTACTCAGTTACTAATCTCGTAGAAAAAATAAAGCATTAATTAAGAACTGAACTATTAGCATCATATGAGTTCCCAACTTTAAAGAGTTCAAGAGTAGAAATTATACTTGCAAGTTTTATCCATTTTCAGGCCAGCCTTGTGCAGCACACTACTCTCTTAAGGTGCTGGGCAGGATAAAATGATACTGTGCAGTATACCATATTGCTAAACTATGATATTCATATTAATTAAGGTAGATGTATTAAATGTGTTTTCACTTATAATATCTTCAACATATAACCCAACTGTAAATCAAGGAGCATCTGTATTTTAAAACATTTTATTGGTAGAGCAAAAGAATTCTTGAGCATGGGATCATTTTGTCAGCAAGTGTGAAAAGTTTTCTGTACAATGTGCTAATAACCACATTTTAGTGAACATACCTTGAGTGATCATGATTGATATAAGGGAAGTGAATTTGCAGCCAGCATCACAATAATTATGATTTTTTAGATACAACATATGTTTAAGAGCAAAATGTCTGAAAGTAGACTTGGGTTTGAATTAAATATCTGATACTTAATGCCCACATGACCTTGAGAAAGGCATTGGAGTCTGTAAAATGGAGATAATAAAAGAACAAACCTCTTAGATTTGTTTAGATGATTAAATATGATAATATACATAAATTGTTCAGTACAGTGGCTGGCTCATAGTAAAAAAAATGCACATTAGCTTGCAGGAGTGATTTGGTGGAGATACACAAATAGCCCTATGAAGGAAGACAGGAAAGTAGTGTATTTTATGTGGAGTGGCAATCTGAGTTGGCCAGGAAAGTGGAAGTATGGGGACAGAGGCTGAGCAAATGCTCACAGGCGCAGAAGTAATGGAGTTGATGTGTTTCATCAACTATAAATATCACTTACATCTTCAGCTTGTCGGAAAGAAACACCTGAGGAAACAAGTTTGGTGAAGGATGAGGCTGGGCAGTGAGGCAGGGGTTAGATTATAAACAGCTTTACATCTCTCTCTCTCTCTTTTCTTAGAGAGAGAGAGAGAGTGTGTGTGTGTTAATTTTTTCATCTGGTTTTTGTTTTTGCTTTATTTAGTTGTTTATGTAGTACTGGGGAATGAACCTGAGACCTCATCCATGCCAGGCCAAGTAATGTACCATGGAGCCACCACCCCAGCCCCAGGTTTGCGTCTCTTTTTCAGAAAGTTAAAAGTTATACTAAACTTAATGCCATAAGAGGAGGAATCAGTACAATTTGAAATAGTAAAGAGTGCAAACATTTCAGTAAATAGCACTAAAGTTTGACTGGCTGATATAAAATTGGAAAAGCTATGCTGATTCTTTTATATTTTGAACCTAGAAGCCCTTAACCATACATCCCCAACCTTTTTTATTTTTTTATTTTGGGTCAGGGTCTTGCTAAGTTTATTAGGGCTTCCCTAAATTGCTGAGGCTGGTCTTGAACTTGTGATCCTCCTGCCTCAGCTTCCCGAGCTGCTAGGATTATGGGCATACACCACCACACCTGGCTACTAATTCTTATTCTAATTAACATATATTCAAAGAAGCACCTCATCAGTGGGTACAGTACATTAAGTAACATTCTCCAACAACTTTAAAAAGAATTCTATTTTTGGTATTACCTTCATTTTTGGTGTTTATATTTTTGTTTATAATGTGTTTTTTCACCCAAATGTAAGTGATGGCATTTGTTAAGTCCCACAAGGTTTAGACATGACATAGTTCTGAACCTAATGCCGCATACTCTTACATGCTAGACAGAAAAGAAAATTAGACATTAGCAACTTTTAAGAAAGATCACTAATGGAAGACAAAAACAATCTTCCTGACTTTTTCCTTTTTGTTGTTGCTGCTGTTATTTCAAAGGGAGGCTTTAAATTCTAGCACTTTCTTTGAATCTCTTTATGATGACATCAAAATCTGAAATAGTCAATTTCTATCATGCAAGTGACTCTGAGTTCTTTAAACCTTATGAATGAAAGCAAAGAAATAAAGTAATATCAATCTAATTTTTAAGACTTTGTGTATGATACTAGTTTTTGGAAAATATCTGAATGATACATTATTAGAAAAATTGTTTATGGTATTGATGATGGGAAGAATAGACTATGGTTGAAATAGTAAAACAGGAGAATGAGAGTAAGTGATCTACATGCCATCTACATGCATGCACTTAGTATTGTGCTTTGTATGTGAGGTGTTCCCTCGAAATCTCATGTGTTAATACAGAAATATTCAGAGATGAAATGTTCAGGTCATGAAAGTTGTAACTTAATCAAAAAATTATTCCATTTGATGGATTAATTATTTGAATAGATTGTTGGGTGATGACTGTAGGCAGGTGGGTGGTGGCTAGAGGAAGTAGATCACTAGGGATTAGATTTTGTCCTTGGATCCTTACTCTGTTTTCTAAAGGCCAAGACCTGAGAAGCTCTCCTCCACTGCATGCTTCTGCCATGGTGTTCTGCTTCACCTCAGGCTCACAGTAAGGGAGTCAGATGATTTTGAATGTGATCTTGGAAACCATGAGCCAAAATAAAGTTTTCCTCCTCATTCATTCATGTGAGGTATTTTCATCACTGTATTAAAAACTTTTAACAGTTGGCTTCTGTTATTTTCCTCTTCCTTGATTTGCATAGCCATTCTCCCTGAAAATGGAAGGTAATGCATTAGAAGAAATGTATCTATATTTATTTTTTGATTCTAAGATTTTATACCCTGAATCAGCTGTTCAATAATGAAATTTATGTTCAAAGGATATAGGGGAGGCTTCATCTATTCCTTCAACTGGGATAAAAGATTCTAATTGCTTACCTTGTGTTTATTGTAGTGGCACTTTTTATATTTATTACTGATACTTATTTATATTTTAGATTTTAGTCCTAACTTTAAGAATTTTTTTGTCTGTAACAAAACATAAATTTTTATTTTATAAACTTATATAGCACTTAAACCTCAGATAAACATCTAATTCTTAAATATAGTTCTATTATATATATTAAGGTGTCAGCTATATTGTAATAATCTAAAACAATTATTCATTTACTGTTATGAAGTACTCATTTAAAAGTTTTTAAAACAGGTACAAGGTAAAATTTCTTTGTTTTTTAGCTCTTAGTCACAGCTTTTATTTTTTTAAAGAAATTTATTTGTTGAACAATTGAACATGCTTCTAACAAAACAGTATTATATATTTAAGAATTTTAAAATATAGCTTTCATATATTAGTGTTACAATGTGGAGCTATAAGATTTGTTTTTTTAAGTTATGTATTTTTTTATTTTTTTAAGTTTTGTCTTAAAAAAAGAAAACAATAACAACACAAGAATCAATTTTATTTTATTTTTTTGTCTAGTCTTTGTTTCTCTGGCACTTAGTCTGAGTTCTAAGTCCTGTCTCTATAAAATGCATACAGAATCATTGGTTTAGAGTATGAGCACCCTGGTTCAAATCTCTGTAGGTTAATTTTTTGAGGGCTACGTGGTCTAAAATGATAAATTTAATAACACATAGTGAGAAATCAATAAGAAAGAATTATGAAAGTAACAGTTGCTCTTCTTACTTTCCAGATTATTTGTGCAGATTTTGAGTTATATGAAATATGTGAAATTGGGTTATAATTTTTGTTTATAATATGCTATAGATGTAATAATAATTGGAAGTATATAAAAAGATATTAGCTCAATATCTAATGTTCAGTGTTTTCAGAAAAAAAATTATACTTCTTAAGACTCAGTTTCTTTTTCTGTAAAATGAGTATAATCATATGCTTCATGCAATTATTTTTTAGGATACTATACATTAAATTATTCAGCTTTTTGGAAAACTGCAGTTAGCAGTTGGATTTTTTAATGTACATTATATTGATTTTAAACTGTATTATTAGAGAGATTTAAGGTGTTTTTCAAGCTCTACAAAGGTTTATAAATGGACTAATCAGGGCTGGAGCAGTGGCTCAGTGGTTTCGGTGCTTGCCTGGCAAGCATGAGGACCCAGGTTCAAACCCCAGCACCACGTACACAGCTAAGTGTTGGAGCAACTAAGGTCATGTGAAAAACTCAATAAAGTTGTTTCTCTCTTTCTAAAAAAATAAAATAAAAAATAAATGGACTAATCAGTTATTTAATTTTGTATTTATTTTATATACTTTCAAAAGTATTGAAATACTAACAATAATTGCAAATGAATTGCATTCTCAGAATTCTAGAATAAGTTAAATTTGTACACAAACTTCAACTTCATACCACAAGTAGAAGTAGGCTTATCTATAACATTTGTTAAAACACAGGTAATCGAATTTCATAATCAATAGGCTTAAGTACAATATAACACATGTGACATTTTCAAGTATAAGTAACAATACAACTAAAGTCTTGTGGGTGACTTGTCTGAGTGTTGACAAGTCCTGATATTCTTGCCTTTAAACTGTCAGCTCTCACTTGTGGTCTCACTTGTTACTACTTTCCAGTGGTTTATGCTATTTACCCAAGTTATTATGGATTAAGCTGCTGTCTCTGAGATTTAAATTTCTTCTTCTTAGCTTTCTAAAGTGAATTTTATTATGTATATTTGAGGTTTACACCATGATATGAAATAATAGAGTAAAATGGATATTATAGGGAATCAGATTAACATATTTCTCATATTACATAATTACTTTTTGTGATAAAAGCAACTAAAATATATTTGTTTAACAAAAATCCCTAATATAATTTTGTTAATTTTATTCCTCATGTTGTGCATTAGATCTCTTCATTTGTTCATCCTACATATCTACTATTTTCTATCCTTTACCTACTTTCCTCATTTTCCTCTGCACCCTCCCCACAGTATGGTAGCCACTGCTTCATTCTCTATGTATGTGATATCTCTCTCTGTCTCCATATATAAGTGAGAGCATGAAATATTTTTCTTTCTTTGTCTAGTTCTTTTCATCTAGCATAATGTCAATTTATGCTATGGAAAATGGCAGGATATTCTCCACTTTTTCTTTTTTTTAAAGAGAGAGAAGCAGAAAATGAGAGGAAGAGAGAGAGAGAGAGTGTGAAAATCAATTTTATTTTTTTCAACTGGCCTTTGTTTCTCCAACACTTAGTTGTGTATGTGGTGCTGGGGTTTGAAACCTGGGTCCTTGCACATGCCAAAAAAGTGCTCCAACTGCTGAGCCACTGCTCCAGCCTATTCTCCAGTTTTGAAAGGCTGAATTATCTATCTATTGTCTATCAACATCATCTATTACATTGTCTTTATCCATTCATCCACGTGTGGCATTTGGGTTGTTTCCATGTCTTGGCTATTGTAAACAATGGCAGCACAGGAACATAGGAATGTAGCTATTCCTGATGTTGGAATATAGATATATTTATGAGGAACTGATTTCATCTCTGGTTATACACCCAGGAAGGAAGATTATTAGGTCATATTGTAGTCCTGTTTTTATTTCCTTATGAAATTATATACCAAAGCTACGTTGTCACCAACAGTGTGCTAGAATTCCCTTTTCTCCACACTCTTGCCAACGTTTTTCTCTCTTGTCTTTTTGATGGTTGCTATCCAAATGGCGGCGAGATGGTATATCACCATTGTTTTAATTTTCATTCCTTTGATGATTAGTGGTGTTGTTCACCTCACATCTTTTTGGCCTTTTGTGTCTAAATCTTTTATCTATTTAAGTTTGTGAAATGCTTTTTCTGCATCAATTGGGAGGATCATGTGGTTTTATCTTTTATACTGTTAATGTATAAAAGATTGAATTGCATATATCAAACCAGCCTTGCAAATTAGGAATGATTGCTATTTGGTTACAATGTATAGTCTTTTTGATGTATTGTTGAATTCAGTTTCCTCATATCTTATAGAGGATTTTTACATCGATGTTCAGATATTTTGGCCTGTAGTTTCCTTTATTGGGGGGGTATTAAAATGTTGCTGGTCTCAAAAAGTGGGTTTGAACATATACTGTCTAGATCTATTTTTTTTTCAGAATAGTTTAAGAAGTGTTGATAATATATATATATATATATTTTTTTTTTTTGAATGTTGGGTAGAATTCAACTGTGAAGCCATCTGGTCCTGGGCTTTTCTTTGTTGGAAGATTTTTAATTACATCTTTGATTCCTTTATTTGTTATTGGTCTGTTAAAGTTTTCTATTTCTTCCTGATTCTATCTTCATAGATTTATGTTTTTCTATGAATTAATCTGTTTCTTTTAGTTTATCCAATTTACTGTCATGTAATTATTCATAATAGTCCTTTATGATTTTTTGTATTCCTAAGGTATTTATTGTAATATCTCCACATTAATTTCTGATTGTATGTTTTCTCTCTTTTTGTTGTTTTTGTTCATTGTGTTCAAATAACCAACTCTAGATTTTATTGATTTTTTTCTTATGAGTTTTCTGTTCTCATGTAATTTATTTTTCTTCTGATCTTCATTATTTACTTCATTCTGCTAATTTGAGGTTTAGTTTCTTCATCTTTTTCTACCTCCTTGAAATGTAATTCTAGATTATTTATTTGGGATCCTTCTTTTTTTTTAACATAGGCATTTATGACTATACTTCCCTATTAAAACTGCATTTGCTGGGGCTGTAGTGGTGGTTCATTGGTAAAACACTTGCCTAACATACACAAGTACCCAGGTTTGAACCCCAGCACCACATACACAACTAATTGTCTGAGAAACAAAAGCTAGATGAAAATATACATAATTGATTCTTTCTCTCTCTTTTTAAAAAAACAGTCTATCTAAAAACAAAACTGCATTTGCTGAGTTCTATAGATTTTCTTTCTTTCTTTCTTTCTTTCTTTCTTTCTTTCTTTCTTGGTTTCTTTCTCTTTTTTTTGTACTGGGGATTGAATTCAGGGGCTCTTAAACACTGAGCAACATCCTTACCCCACTTTTATTCTTTTATTTTGAGACAGAGTTTTGCTAAGTTGCTTAAAGCGCACTAAGTTGCTGAGGCTGACTTTAAATTTGGGATCCTCCTGCCTCAGCCTCTCAGATCACTAGGATTACAGGCATACACCAATAAACCCAGCTGCTATAGGCTTGGGTATGCTGTGTTTCCATTGCTGTTTGTCTCAGGATATTTTTTTAAGTTTTTTTTTTTATTGAGAGATTTATTATAGAACAACCATACAAGTTTTTAACAAAATAATATAAAATGTGTGTATATTCTGGATATTAGAATTACCCCCAGTAGTGCCCCCCCAATAACCCACCCTTATCCACCACCAGATGTATTAGGTTGCATAACATTACACCTTATCTGGATTTAACACATGATACTAGACCACCTCTCTCAATGGCCAGGGTCTAGTTCCAGCCTCCATGGATGAGTGGAGACATTCGACCCTTGGTTCTCTGGGTTAAGCTGATTTTACTCAGCATAATTTCTTCCATAGGCATCCATTTACCTTCAAAGGCTGCAATATCATTGCTTCTAATTGCTGTGTAATATTCCATGGTATAAATGTACCACAGTTTTTGTCTAAGGATATTTTTATTTTTTTAAATTTTTTTAGATGAGTAATTAGAAATATATTTAGAATAAAACTTGAAAAGTAAATTTTTCTTTACATCCAACAGAAGAATAAATTATGGAAATATTAAGAATTTTAATCTACACAGTTGCTAAATTAAGTTCAATATTGGTACTTTCTTGATTCTCAGAGCATATTTCATTAATGGCATGGAATGAAGAACACATTGTAGAATCATATATATTGGGATGTATTGTGTTAATTTGTTTTCTTTTTTTAAATTTTTTAATTTTTGAACAACCATACAAGTTTTTAACAAAATAATATAAAATGTGTATAGATTCTGGATATTACAATTACCCCCAGGAGTGCCCCCCCCCCAATTACCCACCCTTATCCCTCCCTTCCCCTTCCCACAATATCTCTAAAAAAGGATTATGTTGTATAGCATTACACCTTATCTGGATTTAACACATGATAGTAGACCACCTTTCTTACTGGCCAGGGTCTAGTCCCAACCTCCGCAGATGAGTGGAGACCATCGACCATTAGTTCTCTGGATTAAGCTGATTTTACTCAGCATAATTTCTTCCATAGCCATCCATTTACCTTCAAAGGCTGCAATATCATTGTTTCTAATTGCTGTGTAATATTCCATGGTATAAATGTACCACAGTTTTTGGATCCATTCATCCAGTGAGGGACATCTGGGTTGTTTCCATAGTCTAGCAATAGTAAATTGAGCTGCTATGAACATAGATATTGCTGTGTCACTATAATGTGCTGATTCTAA
>PVKS010043857.1:0-14630 GCA_004027875.1 Aplodontia rufa
CGGCCAAAAGGGAAACGCCCGAGCGTTCATCAACCGGTGAAGCAGAGAAACAAGCGTGGCGTGTCCACGCCCGGCGGAAATTCGGCAATAAGAATGAAGAGCTGGCACATCCTACAGCCTGGGCGACCCGTCATCTCCCAAGGCTGCCGAGGTCAGCTGGGCACAGCGGTCACACCTGTAACCCCTGACACTTGGGAGGCTGAGGCAGGAGGCTCACCAGTAGCAACATAGGTAGAGCCTGTCTCAAAATAAAAAGGGCTGGGGATGTGGCTCAGTAAACCACCCCTGGGTTCAATCCCCAGCACCAAGAAACAAACAAACAAACAAAAAAATGTTAAGCAACTGAAAGAGCCAGTTACACATTGCTTGACTCCATCGTACGCAGCGCCCAGGCCAGAGAACCTGGAGAGAGGACACAGATTCACTGCTGCCTCACGACAGGGCAGGGGCGATTTAGGAGGTGGTGGCGAAGGGGAGTTGGGTGTCCCTTGGAGATGATGAAAATATTCTAAAATTGATTGTGGTGATGTTTGCATACCTTGTGCATATAGGGGCTGGAGCGGTGGCTCAGCAGTTGTGGCACTTGCCTGGTTCAAACCCCAGCACCACGTACACAACCAAGTGTCTGAGCAATGGCGGCCACGTGAAAAAACTAAATAAAATTGATTCTCTCTCATTCCCTGTCCCTCTTCCTCTTCAAAAAATAAAATAAAAAAGAGCCTGTAAATATATTAAAAGCCATTGAATTGTACCCTTTAAATGGCTGAATTTTATGATAGGTGAATTAAATCTAAAATAAAAATGCTACATCCCTTCTACCGTATCCCTATGCCCCCCCCCAAAACCCTCCCCTACTGAAACAGTAATTTCCTGATTTCCTAAATAATCCTGAAAGCAAGTTGGCAGCGTGATCCTCCTGGCAGACACTGAGTAGGATTACGATGAACAGCACCTGTGAGACTGGTTTATATATGACCGCGTGACCCCGGCAGTGGAGGCGACCCATGAATGACAAGTGGGAAGTGGCTCCGATGGGCTTGTTCGTCATCTGCAGGCAGGTGGCCGGACACACCGTCCTCCACGCTGGGTCATCTCTTCCCTTTCTTATGGGATCCTGTGAAGCACGGAGCTTCTCATCTTGATAAAGCTCAATTTGCCCACTTTTCCTTGGTGTTTTTGGGGTCAATCCAAGGTTACAAGGATTCACCCTTAGGTTTTCTTCTGAGTTTTCCAGTTTCAGCCTCAGGACTTTGGTGAATTTCTGTATGTGGTTCCAAATTTGTTCTTTTCCCTGTGAGTATTCGGTTGTCTCAGTTCTAACGGCTGAAAAGACTGTTTCTTCCCCATTCAAAGGTCTTGACGTACTTGGCAAAAGCCAACCGGCCGTAATTATGACGCTTAGCTCCTGGACGCTGCAACCCGCCGCATGGGTCCTGTGTCTGCATCTGTGCCGTGGTCACACCGTCTGGGTCACCACAGCGAGGTGTGCAACCAGGGACGTGAAAACTCTGCGGCTGCTCTTTATTTCCAGGAAGGTTTTGAAGACTTTGGGCCCCTTGAGTGCCCATATGGATTTTAGGGTCAGCTGTCAATCTGTTCGAAGAAGCAGCCTGGATTTTGAGGTGACGGCACTGACTGCATGGTGGGTTTGGGGAGCATAGCCTTCTTAACAATAGTAACTCTTCTGATCCGTGGGCATGGATTATGCTTTCATTTATTTAGCTTTTAATTTCTCTTAATAATGCTTTGTAGTTTCTCAAAGTACAACTTTTTGCACTTCTTTTGTTAAATGTAACAGTACGTATTTTCTTTTTGATGCTATTTTAAATCAGTCGCTGTTTGAAATTTATCTTTGTGTTGTTCATTATTAATACGTAGAAGTGTAATAGCTTTTGTGTGTTGATCTCGTATCCTAGCACCTTGCTGAAGTCATTCACTGTTTCTTACACTTTCTTAGTGAATTGCTTGGGATTTTCTGCATACAAGATCGTGCCATCTGCAAATAGAGAGTTTAACTTCTATTTCCAACCCCAGCGCCTCTTTTCCAGCCTCCTCACCCTGGCTGGAATCTCAAGAACAGGGTTGAGTGGAAGTGGCGAGGGTGGGCTCTGTCCTGCTCCTGCTCTCAGGCAGGAAGCACCCAGGTCTCCACGACCGTGAAGGATGGTGGCCACGAGTTCTCACGATGCCTTTCGCCACGTGGAGGACATTCATTTCTGTTCCTAGTTTGTTGAGCGCTCTTTTGTTTTCTTTTTGGTCATGAAAGGGGATTGAACTTTGTTAAATGCCATTTCTGCATCTGTTGAGATGATCCCGTGGACTTTATTCTCTTGGTAAGATGTATTATCTTGTTTCTGGATGTTAAACCAACCTTGCATTACAGGGATAAGCCCCAGTCGTTCATGGCTCACACCCCGACTACGTGTGGCTGGGCTCAATTCATTGGTATTGTAATGAGGATTTTTGTATCTATATTCATGAGTGATCTTGGTCTGTAGTTTTCTTGTGCTATCTGTCTGGTTTTGGTGTCAGGGTAATACTGACCTTACAGAATGAACTGTGAAAACTTTTTCCCTGATTCTTTGGAAGAATTTTGTAAAGAATTGGTATATTGGTATTAATTCTTTAAACATTTGACAGAATTCACCAGCAAAGCCATCTGGACTCTTTGTGGGAAGTTTTTTGGGAGTTTTTTATTTTTGTTCTATTGTATTTTTTACTAATTCAATCCCTTGACTTAATCTGTTAAGATTTCTGTTTCTTCTTGAGTCAGTTTGGAAAGTTTATGTCTTTCTAACAATGTGTTCATTTCGGTTATCTAATATGCTAGCATACAATTGTTCACAATATTCAGATAGTGCATTTTGAATTTTCATTTTATCTCTGATATATAGAAATGGCTTGCTAAACTCTTATTAATCTAATAACTAACCTACAGAATCTCTAGAATTCACTACATACTTAATCATGTTCTCTCTGAACAATCACAAGTCTGTTTCTTCATTTCCAGTCCCGATGACTTCTTTTCATTGCCTTCCTAAATGAATTTGCCAATGTGGAATAGAAATGTGGAGAGCAGGCATCTCTGTCCTGCTGCCAATCTTTAAAAAAGAGAAGCTTCTAGCACTTCACCCATTACTGTGTACCTTCTGAAGATCATTTTCTTGATACCCTTTATTAGATTAAGGAATCTTCTTTATATTTCCAGTGTTCTCAGTGCACACAGACCTAGCTTGCAGGGACATCTGTTCCTGGACTCTGGGCCTGCATGCTGTGACGTTAGGAAAGGAGTGGGGTGCAGAGCTGGGCTGCCTCCCAGATTGGCGCTGCACCTGCCTGGGGTGGGGAGCCCAGCCTGAGGCCTGGCAGCTTCCAAGAAGCCCCAGGCTCCATCTGGCTCTACAGAGATGTGCCTGAGGCCAAGGAGGCCAGTCTCCTGGGAAACAGGCTCAGACAGTTAACCCTCGTCCCCAAGTATCTTCAGATAATTAGTTTCGGGTTTCACTGATCTTCCTGTGCGCTTTTCTACTGCCTTGGTTTCTGAGCCCATCTTTCCTGAACCCCTCCCTTTCCTTTTGGGGAGTTCTTGTTTGCCTGCTTCCCCTCTTTGAAGAGGACTCCTGGCTCCTTAACGCCCAGCCCTGGTCATTTCTCCATGTTCGTGGCTCAGCTTTCTCCGCGTCGTCTCCGCCTCCTGTGTTTTGACGGGCCTCGCTTTTCTTTTCATTCAAGTCAAAATGTTTTCTAATCTGCATGATTTCCCTTGCCCTGCGCGCAGCCTGGATGAGCATTTCCTAATTCATAGTCGTCATTAGTGCCTGAGCTTCCGCTCGATTCCCGGAGCGAAGTTTTCTTACGTGACTTCAGTCCTTTGAAATTTATTAAGACTTCTTCTTTTCTTTTGCTTATTCAATAAGTATTTATTGTCTTTATCTGAAAAATCTTCATAGAAAAACTTGTTTGGTTTAGCGCTCAGCAGCGCGTTCCTCTAAGGAAGCTTGCTTCTTTTGAGCAACCTGATCTTTCTTCTGAGCAAGGGACCTTTGGGACAGTTCCACCTCTTGTTTTGCACTTTTCTCTTGGGCTTCTTCTCAGAGACTGGATTCTCTCGTACAGCAGAATGAGCTTTCTTATACATCTCCTCGTCACGTCTGGGGTAACGTTGTTCTTGGTGTGCTGAGAGAATTGTTTCTTACGAGCATCTTCATCTTCTTCCGTTAGATAAGGCACGTAGTCCACACCACGTGCTTCCAGTGGACCCGCATTGAGCTCCGTGCCCCCAGAATCATAACCAGGGAATCGTTTTGTGCTATGAGGGACAGACAAGCCTCCGTCCACAGCTCCCTTCAGGGCCCCAAAAGCTTTATTTCCAGTTGTAGTTCTGGCAAGGCCTGCATCCAAACAGCAGGTGGAGGCACCAGGCTGACATCAGTGCTTCCCAGACTCTGTTCATCTCCAGTCACCTCCACTTGACCTTCGTAGATCTTGTCCACGCCCAATCTATTGAGAAGGGTGTGGGCCGGCGGCAGGCCGACAGGATATGCAGGAGAATTTGTTAGGCCAACTTTGACACCGTATTTTGGTAGTTCGTGTGCCCGTGCTGCGCAGCTGTCATATCCCCTGCTACACGGGCACACGCAACCTGACAAATGATGCCTCTGTTAGTCGCACGAACTGTCGTCCCGTGTTTGGGCGTGTTGTTCTTATTTTGTGCTGGATCAGCAAGCGTTTCCGAGCTCAGTTGTCAGCTTTGCCCTCTCGTCGTCTTCCACATTTCACCCGATGTCTCTGAAAGTGGGCCTTATCCTTGACAACTCTAACAAACCCATCCTGCGGAACAGAGACCCGTCCGCGGCTCCACACAGACCTGCAGGCCCCGCAGCGTGACAGGGAGGGAAACGGGATTAAGACTTCTGTTATGGCCAAAATACAGCCAGCTTTCCTTAAAAACAAAATGGTTTCACGCGATCTTGGGAAGGACGCGCCTTCTGCCTCTGGGTGCCGGCGCCAAGGTCGACAGGGCCTCTGTTGATTGCTTCCAATTCAGGGCCACGTGTTGATTGCTTCCAATTCACTGCTTCCACGCTGACAGCGGCACTGTGTGTCCCCCGCCCCTCTGCTCTGTCACGTGCTGGTGCTCTGCCGAGGCCGCTGTGCTGGACGTGACGTCACCAGCATGTCCCTCCCTGCCACCTTGCCAGTCCGCGAGGAGGCTGCGCTGACTTTCGGTGGTGTTCCCATGACACATGCCTCTCCGCCACTTTAGCTTTCCGCCTCTCTGTATCCGGAAGCTTTCACTACATCCTTTGAAAGCAGTCTGTGGAGTTGTGAAAATCAGTCTGACCATCTTTGTCTTTCGCCTGAAAGACCTTGGCCCTTGGATTTCAGTCTAATTCCTGATAAATTCTCTGGCTTAAATCCATCAGCTTTGTGTTATTTTTCTAACTTCTTCCTATATCACTTTTTCTCTCTAATATATATATTAAATTGTATACATTAAGTCAATATATTATATATGTTAAATTAACATGTATTAAATCATTCTGTCTCCGCGGTGTCTCCATTTACCAATTCTGCTGTAGCTTTCCTAGAGGTTTCCGTACCCCTCTTTCACTTAGTAGAACCAGCTGTTGATTGCTTCTTTTCCACTTCCCCAGGCAATGCCAGAACCTGAGGTCTTCCTACCCACTCTTACCACCTTCCTAATGCCATATATTGTTTAAGTGCCCTTGGAACTGTATGCACAGATGTGTGTGTGCACGTGCGCACGCTGCTGGAGATTGAACCCAGGGTCTCGTGTGCGTTAGGCAAGTACTGCATCACTGAGCTACACCCCACCCCCATTGGGTAGCTTTGAGCAATGCTATTGAGACGGAATTGCATGTCATCAGATTCTCCCACGTGAAGTACAATCCAGTGTTTTAGAGCTTCTCTTCGTACGACTTTCGGTAAGCATTGGCAGTCACTCGCCGCCACCCACGCCCTGGCTCCTGCTCCCCTCCCCGGCCCCTGGCAGCCCCCAGTCTGCGTTCTGTCTCCACAGCATTGCTTCTTTCGACTCTCCTGGAAATGGGGTCATGCGCTACGTGGCTTTTTCTGTCTGCTTTCCTTCACTCAGCGTGTTTTCAGGGACATCTGAAACTGATACTCCATTCCATTTCAGAGATGATTAACACTGTGTTCAAGGACACACCCTCTGTGGTCGTCTGTTCCTCCATTGATGGGAATTTGTGAACAAGGCTGCGGTAAACCTCGGTGTGGACATTTTCTCGTGGCTCTGTCTGTTTGCAGTTCTCCGGGATGCACACCTGGAAGCAGCCTCGGTGGGCCATCAGCAGGACTGATAGGCCATTTTCCAGTGTGGCAGCACCAGGGTGCTCCTACCAGTGAGGCACGAGGGCTCAGAATCCTCTCGGTCCTCCAGAACCCAAGCTGACACTTTACACAGTGCATCCGCACTGGCAGTGGAGCAAGCCATGAGGCCCCACCCTCATGAGGGGGATCAGCACCCGTCTGAGGGCTCAGAGTGGAAGGGAGTGTTCTCTTGCCCTGTGTCCCTCCACCACGTGGGGACACAGCCGTCCTCCTCTCAAAGGCCGCAGCCCTCCCCGGGCACGGATGTGCCTTCATCTTGGACTTCCAGCTCTGGAACGGAGAGAACTCCTGGTCTGTAAAGATTACCCCGGCTGTGGTATTACGTGACACTCGCCACTTCTTGTTGTCTTTTACACAATGGTCATTCAGGTGGGTGGGAGGCAGTATTTCATTGTAGCAATTTTTCCATATTTATCCACACACATTTGCATCCCTCTGCTAGGGGTCATTTTTCTTCCACCAAATATTTTTAATATACCCTTTACACTGGTCTACTTACTAATAGAGTTCTCTTGCATTTTGTGTATCTGAAAGTTTCTTTATTTCACCTTCATGTTTTGTCCTTTCCCTTTCAGTCTATGCACGTAGTTATGTTTGACGTAAGGTTTCTTTTAGAAAGCATTCTTTGGGTTAATTTTTTAAATCCACTTTGCAGATCTGTCTTTCAATTGGTGTAATAGACTCTACCTTTAATGCAATTAATGCTGTCTGAGAGCTTACCTTTTTTTCCCTGTGTATTTGCTCTAATTTTTTTCTCTATTTTATTTTTCCTGCATTTCTGTGGAACATTTTTTTTAAGAGAGAGGGATAGAGAAAGAGAGAAACAGCTTTATTTAGTTTTTCACATGGCCTTCGTTGCTCCAACACTCAATTGTGTACGTGGTGCTGGGGTTTGAACCTGGGTCCTCGTGCATGCCAGGCAAGCGCCAAAACCACTGAGCCACTGCTCCAGCCCTCTGTGGAACATTTAAACTTTTTAATAGAATTTCATTTTTATTTACCTATAGTATATTTGAGTGCACTTCATTATATATACATACATAATTTGTTATGGTTTACTGTTGTTAATATTGTACCACTTAGATGGAAACACAGGAAACATGCTTTACTTTAAGTACCTCCACTCTCCTGCTTAAATTAAAATTATCCTATTTCTTCTCCATACATTGAGAACCATATTGGGCAATGTTAGAAGTTTTACTTCGACCCTTGAACACAATTTAGGAAATCTGAGAAAAGGAAAGCTGATTGTGTTCCTTCGTACTCTTTCCCTTGCTCTTTCTTCCTTGTGTTCTAAGATTCCTTCTTTCATCATTTTCTTTCTGCTTCAAGAATTCTGTCTGGTCGTTATTTTGGTGTATGTCCATTGGCGATAAATTCTTTTCATTTTCCTTCATTTGAGAACGTCTTGATTGTCCCTTCATTCCCAGAAGGTTCTTTGCTAGGTATAAAAGTTTGGATTGGTCAATCCTTTCTTTCGAAATCTGAAACTGCTGGGCCACATGGTTCCTTGAGAAAGCCGCTGTCTTTCTAATTAGCTTCCACTCTACGTCATTTCTTGCTGCCTTCAAGATTTCTCCCTTTGTCTTTTGTTTTCACAGATTTGAGTATGATATATCTTGGTGTGTATTTCTTTGTATTTATCCTAGTTGGGTCTGTCTTTTAACAAATATGAGAAGTGTTCAGTGATGTTTCTTCAAACACTTTCTCAGTTCCATCCTCTTTCTCCTCTCCTTGTGAGGCTGATAATGTGGATGCACGATCTTTGGTCCAAGTTCGAAGCCCAGCTCATTTTCTAAGCCTGTCTCTGTCTGTTGTTCAGCGTGTGGTCTCTACTGTTCTGCCTTCAGAAGCATTGATCTTCCTCGGACCCCTTCCTTCTGCTGTTGAGCGCACTCAGTGAGTCTGTTATTTTGATTCTGACTTTTTGGTTCTACATTTTCCACTCGCTTCTTCCTTGTATCGTCTGTTTCTTTGCTGGGATCTTCTAATTTCTCATTTTCTCAGCATGTTTATAAATTGCTCATTGAAGGTTTTTATGATGACTGATTTACAGTCCTTGTTGTGCCGTTCCAGCATCTGTGTAATCTCAGTGTTTGCATCTCTTGATTGCCCTTCCTCTTTTGAGTTGAGATTTTCTTTGTTCTCTGGAGGACAAGTGATTTTCAATGGAATCCCAGATGAAATTTCTTCTGAGTCATTATGTTATGAGACTCTGGATCTTACTTAAATCTAATTTATTAGGATGCCGTGATGGCAGGTAAGTCTGACTTGCTACTATTGATGAAGGTGGAAGTCTGGCTTCCTCTCTCAACTTCTCTGCCGCCGAAGGTGGAGGATCTTGTTATGATGGGGTCAGAGTCCTTCCCTTCTTGTTGTTTGTTTGCATAGGTGTGTAACCTCAGGTTGGCAGGTTACACACCTGTTCCTGTCATCGCACTGAACTTCGAATTCTTCTGCTTTTGTTTCTGTTTTGTTTCCTGTTGCTATCGAAGAGACACTGAGCAGTGGAACGATTGCTCCATGGAGGGTAGTTTGTTTCTCCTCAGCCATCCTACCCCGTTCTCCCTTCCCGGCTACATATAAGATGTCTTACTGTAGTTCTAAATTTTCATCTTGATACTTCTAGGTGAGAACTTCTACCTACTTATCTTGTTTGGTATTCATTGAGTTTTGGAATCTATTGGTCTACATCTTCCATCCGTTGGAAAATTCTCAACTGTTGTTATGTCAAATGTTACTTCTCCTCGACTCTTTCTCTCCTTTCCATCTGGAACTCCAGTTAACGCATCGGTGTTCTTGCTCTGTGGTCTGTGTCTAGTAGCGTTTCTTTTGCTCCATCGTTTTATCCCTCAGAGTTTCATTCTACATGGTGAATTTTCACTTCTCTCCTCAGCTGTTAAATCTATCCACTGAATTCTTAATATCTGTTGGTGGTTTTTCAGTTCTAAATTTTTGTTTAGTTCTTCCAATATGCCCATTACTTTTTCTAGAGACAGTCCTGTCATTCCGCTCTCTGGGTCTGCTGCGGTTCTCTTAGCTGCCGTCACTGGTTCTCATTCCCACTCCTCTCTTCCTGGAGGGTTGGTTGTCTTTCTGTACTGGCTATTGTGTTTGAGAGATTCTTTGTAGGACCAGTTGCTTGGGGACATCAACATGCTAGGGTTATCTTGATCCATTCTCAGGGACTGAGATTCTTATCATCAATTTGATTACTTGAAGCTATATGACGGGAAAGATCAGGCTTATTTCCAATTTACTCTTAATACCTTAATTTTGGGGTCCAATCATAAATCTAGGAAGGGGTGTTTATGAGGGCCCCAGGTATGGCAGGCCCTGGGTGCCAGTTATGGTCCCCCTCACCCTGTGAGCTGTCGAAGTTACTCCCCATTTTCCTCTTCCAGACCAGCTGGTGCTCTCGGGGGAAGCCGGGGTCCTGATGTAGGCCCCACCTTCCTGGATTTCCCTCTTCATGCACTGAGTGATACTTCTAGGAAGACTTGTAAAAACCTTTTGTCCATCTATTTCCTTCCCTCACTGGAACAGTGGTCTGAGTTGTGCAGTCCCTCATGTCTTGGGGACAGTGAATCCAGGTTTCCTTAGTTTCCCCCCCTGCTCTCAACCCTCCTCCACCACATCCCCGGAGCCTATGGGTTTTCCTTCTTCCTCCTGACTCTTCCCAATCACACTGAGCCTGCTTCCCTATATGGGCTGAAAATAAAAGCCAGAAATTATTGCTCCAGATCCCTGCTTCTTATAGATTGTAATGTTCTAGAATGTTCCCTCCACCCCAGAGCCAGTGATGGTGCCTGATTGCTGGTGCTCACCTGAAGGAAAGGAGGGAGAGGATTCAGTCTACGTCCTGAAATGATCAGTCCCATGTGCGCTGGACCTGCGTGGGGTTCCGTTTAAGATTTGAAGATCAAGGTTGTATTGTAGTTTTTTTGTTTTTGTTTTTGTGGGTTTTTTTTTCTTATTTGTTTTGGTTTTTGCTTGCTTGCTGGGTTGGTTGCTTTTAAAGATGAAGGTCGGTACACTTTTGGAGCTGCCCTGCCTTCTTTGGGCCTGGCTCTACCTCTGCTGCCTTCGCTTCTCATGTGACCTACTGAAGCCTTGATGCTGAGCCAGCCTTGAGGGACAGTGGACCTCTGAGTTGGGGGCTGTTGTCACCCTTCACGGTACCCGTGGGAGTGTTTAGCCCAGTGTTTCAGGTGCACAGCCCATTACAGGGAGCCATGAGGATCTGTGCCTGGCGCCACTTAGGCGATGTGGGATGTGAGATGCTTTGTGGGACACTGGAAGTTGTGCAGGTATGTCACTGTCACCATCAGGTTAGAAGTCATCACACATCGGAGGACAGCTGGAGGTGGCAGAATTGGGACCCTAGCTTATCTCAGAGAGAGAGAGAGAGAGAGAGAGAGAGAGTGCGTCAAAGGCAGCAGCTCGTCATGCAGAGCATTTCCCAGCGTGGATTCTGAGGCCCAGGCTGAAGGAGCAGAGGGGAGCGGAGCCCATGTCCTCATCATCCATCAGGGAACTCAAACTAAAAGCCTTAGACGCTCTGAATTGCTGCTGGCACTTTCAGAATGGGGGGACTCTCCCCCTCATGGATGCCAGGCCACCACCCCAGGAGGGCCAGGGAGGGCTGGGAACGTGCCAGCTGTAAGGCCCAGCCTGCCGCGTGCTGGGGGCTGCTGGCGTGGGAGGGAGGAACCGGCGACCTCACGAGAAGCCCTGACTAGGAAGGAGGAAATGACAGGGTGTTTTAAAGTCCAGCTTCTTCTTTTAAAACGAATGAGTACAATCGCCAACCTGCAGCAAATCCGACCAATAAAGAGAATAGGCTAATGGAAGCAGAGGGGGACAGAGCACAGAGGCCTCCAAAGCCCAGAGCACTCGCACGATTCTATGCTGCTGGCTGCTGGAACCGCCATGAAATGGGCAATGTTCTGTTGAAGAACTCGGATGGTTAAAGGCCAACAGGTGAGAGTGACGCTGTTGTCTCCCTGGCCCATCAGATCCCAGCCCATCAGATGTAATGACAGAGGCGTCGGAGCCGCAGGCCAGGACTCCTTGGTAGCCAGGGAAGGGTTGATCCAAGGGGAGGGCTGAGAACGACTGGCACCCTGACTCATTGAGAGCTGTGGTCACAGGAGAAAGAGGGACAAAACACAGCGGTCATCAGCAAGAGGGTGTGACAGTGATCGAGGACAAAACGCAGCGGTCATCAGCAAGAGGGCGTGAAGGTGATCGGGGTGCAACTGAACAAAGTGACTGAGCGAGAACATGGAGGCCTGTTAGGGAAAAGTCACAAACTTGGTGGTGGAGCAGGGCCGGGACCAGGAGGCCCAGCTCCCGGGCCTCTGTCTCGGGATGACGCCCATCGGGCAGGGCCATGTGACCGAGCTGCACCTTACCTGGGTGCGTATGTATTAACCACGTGATCACATAGACCAGAGGAGGGAAGGGAGTCATGGGGGCTAACAGGGGATGCATCCTGGGGACAGGCTTAGGGACTGCCGGTCTGTTCTGTTGCTATCACAAAGTGGCTGAGACCGGATAACTTAAAAGGAAAGAACTCTATTTAGGCTCACAGGGCTGTAGGCTGGGAAGGCCAAAAGCTTGGTGCCGTGAGGTCCTTGCTGCTCCAACATGGAATGTCCCGCAGGGGCATGCAGGGGACAGAACAGGAGAGGTAACACTGCTGTCCTGCGACTTGCTGTCCTGCAACCAGCTCAGTCCCCAGAGAGCAGCTCCTAACGACCTCCCGTCCTCTCAAAAGTCCTGCCACCCCTCGACACTGTTACATCAGTGACCAAATTTCAACCCAAGTGTTGGCAGGGACAAGCCAGATTCACATCAGCAGGACATTCAAGGGACAAAGCGCTGTTTCCGTGTCTTACTCCATATTTTTCTGCATTGCTTAAATTCTCCTAACTATGGTTATTTTGTCCTTAAATTATTGCATTTAAAGCTAACAGGAGAGGACCACGTTTGGAAGCGCAGTGCTCTTCCTCTAGGTAGGAGGGGCATTCTGCATCGATTTTATCGCTTTCTTTAGACTGTTTTCTGAATTGCGATAGTGAACATGTGCTACTTTTACAAACAGAGCAAATCGATGAACACGATGGAAAAGCAAGGTCGTGAGAAACAGTAAGTGGGTGTAAACAGCCGAGGCATGTTTGAAAAGGAACCATGAGGGAAAACTTACCAATGCCCACAACTGAAACCACCATGGATCTGGAACTGAAGACGCTGTGTTCGTTCTTGGTTGTTTTTAGAGTCAGGTGAGGCTCAGGATGTAGAAAGCCACAGGAGAACATCGTTCTGCCTCGGAGCGAAGGAAGGCGGCAATCAGCCTTTTCCTGGAGCCCATGGGAGGGGAGAGGAGACAGAAGTGAAGGGAGGCGAACTCCCAGAGGTGAGAACAAGGAGGCCTCTGGTTTGAAGGGCTCCGCTGTGACCTGAGCACCAATGTCACAGCTTAGAGGAGGGAGCGTTTGGTGGAAGGCCACGGTTTCCATCCATCACCAGCTGGCTGTAGCTCAAAGCGGAGCATCCTGGGGGGCAGGCGTGGAGGAGGAAAGTGGCCCAGCTCATGGGGGTCCAGAAGCAGAGAGAGGGAGAAGGGGCTATGGGGCAGGTGAACCCCACAGTGGGCCACATTCTTCAGCCAGGCCCCACCTGCCGGCAGTGACCAGTCAGTCCAGATGGACGGTCAGATGACAGCTCTCACCACCTCGTCACTTCATTTCACTCCTGCATGGGCAATGCAGGAGCTTTGAGGGGACACGTCCCCTGCAAACCATAGTGCTGACTTAGACAAGATGCTGGGAGAGGCGCCCATAAAGACCAGCAAGGAGAAGGCTGGGATCAGTGAATTCTAAGAGGCTGATCAGGGGACCCTGCGACCTTCTAGAACGAGTGGCAGCCTCCTGTCTGAAAGATGCTCCTGCTTGTAAGCTCTCCAAGGGTCCCACTCGGTGCTGCCAGAAACACCAGGACAGAACACAAAGCAGGTGCCCCTCTCTGATGCATAGTCAGGCTCTGAGACCTAGGCTGGGAGAAGGTCCTCACCCAGGCCCCCAAGTCCGCTGCTGCTGGGAAACAGAGCGACAGACACCACCACCTTAGGAGACCTGAAGATGAAGAATGAATTAAACTCACAGTGAGCAAAAGGAAGGAAGGAAAAGAAGGTTGAGGAAAAGAGAAACCGAAGAAATCAGTGAAATGAAAACTGATACTTTACAGTGATCAATATGTTGATGGGCTCTGGTCAGAATGGTCAAGGAAGAAGGGAGAAGACGCAGACCGACAGTGTCGTCAGGTCAGGAAGAAGACGCTGAGTCCCACTGCTTCTGGGGAATAACAAGGGAGTGCTGCCAACAGGTTGATGACTTTGATACCATGTACTTCCTGGAGACCCAGACCCCGAAGGCCATGGAAGAGGCAGGAGACCACAGAGCAGTCCTTGGCTCCACCAGAGGAACCGAAACTCCCAGATGCAGGTGGGTGCCTCAGATCGCCCATCGGACACCCGAAGAAGAGATGCTTCAACCCCACCCAGACTCAGAAACAGAGGAGGGAAGAGCTGGCCTGTCCTAGCAGGGACCATGACCCTGACACAGTCACTGAAGAAAACCGTGGGGCCAACTCCCTGTTGGAAGGATCCGGAAGCATCCACACATCAAGGTGCAGCCCAGGGCCAGGGTTGTTGGGAACATGAGGCTCAGCTGGCTTGTAGAAGAATTGGTGGTAAACAGCTCTAAGGGGTCCAGCTGGCTTGTAATTAGCAAATTGCCTGACCGCATGACTAAGCTATTCGGCCACTCATTTGTTGCAATTGGGGAAAGGTGTTTGCATTGTACCCTATTGGCTGTTGTAATGGATAAATAGAGTAGCAGCTAGTCAGGTAAAGCAAGCGGCCCAAGAAGCAAGCAGCCAAAGAAGGAGCAGCCAAAGGAGAAGCAGTAGCCAGAGAAGAGCAAGAAAGCAAGCGGCCGCGTCCTGAAGGAAGAGAGCACAGAAGCAGTCAGAAGCAGCAGCAGCAGCAGAGACGTCAGAGAGATCAGCAGTGGTAGAAGATGCAGGTCCCGTGTTCCAGCCGCCAGTGTTCGCCCCCTTGTTCCCGGCTCCCCAACCCTTCCTAACTTGGCCCCGCAGAGGATGGCTCAGGCTTGCTGGGTCATTCTATCCGTTCCTCGCTCTGGAGTGCAGCGGGGAGCGACTCCTCACCCCATCCCTGCCCTAACTCG
>PVKS010043859.1:0-14634 GCA_004027875.1 Aplodontia rufa
TTTCAATTCTAATTTATGAGCACTCATCTATTAGCCAATTTGGTACCATATTTAACACACATATAACATACATGAACACAAACACACAGGACAGGTGCGCACACAGAACAAATACCCCAGCTCTAAGCTAGTACTTCAAAACACAGAACGGCCGCTTTCAATCTTGGTGACCAGTCTTTACCAGTCACTTTCACTTTACTTGGAGCCGCCTTCTGCGTACTCTGATTGTCGCTTTACCGCGAACGTTTAGGCTGCCTACTTACCTTTTCTTTTCCTTTTTCTTCCCTCGTCCCGGGTTTCGGCACCACTTACTGTGCCCCCTGCCCGCAGAGAGACACGACAACAGCTCTGGTGCTTCAGTTGCTTCTTTATTTTTCTTTTCTATTTTTAGTTCTCCAATCTCTTTATTTTATCCATCTCTCTATAGGCAAAGCTTTTACATCTCCTCTCACTGAAGTCCCTGCTTCTTCTCCCAAGGCTTTTCTTCTTCTCTCTACCTCTCCTATTTCCCTGTATGCCCAGTATTAATTTGTTACAAAACTCTCAATAGAGACACAGAATAAACATAATCAATCAGTTGCAACAATAGAGCAGCCAAATAGCTTAGTCATGTGGTCAGGCAGTTTGCTAATTACTCAGGAAGTTGCAAGCCAGCTGGGCCTCTTGCAGAGTTGTTTACTACTAATACTTTTCTCTGGCATCCAGCCAAGGGTCATGTTGGCTTCAGTCTCCAACACACAGCATCCTTTATCCACTTTCCCAGTGACTACATTTTTGTAAACTATGTGTACAGTATCACAACCAGCATATTTACATTGGTCCAATATTTTGATCTCATTCTGATTTCTTATTTTTTACTTGTGCTTATTTGAGTGTGAAGTGTGGACATATGTGTTTTAGTCAGCTTCTCCATTGCTGTGACTAAGACAAGAAAAATTTCAGGAGGAAAAGTCACCTCTTGAATCCTGTCTTCACTTAGCACAGTCCTAAAGGCATTCGGTTCTTCTGAGCTCCCACCAGAATCACCCATTAAGTTCCATTTACAGCAATCTAAAGCTTTTCCAGCTTGTACTGCTAACCATCTCAAAAATCCCTCCTACAAATTCCAAAAAGCAAAAAAAAAAGCTTTTAAACCACATGGTCAGGTTGGTCACAGCAATGACCCCCACTTCTCAGTACCAATTTCTGTTTTAGCAGTCTGCCTTTTTGCTGCTCTGACTAAAGGTCCTGACAAGAACAATCTTAATGGAGGAAAAGTTTATTTTGGGGCTCACTGTTTCAGAGGTCTTAGTCCATAGAAGGCTGGCTCCATTCCTCAGGGCTCGAGGTGAGGCTCAACATCATGGTGGAAGACAGTGGCAGAGAGAAGTGGCTCAAGGCATTGGGAAGCCGAGAGAGTTCCATTCACTAGAGGAAAAATATACACCCTAAAGCTATGCTTCCAAAAACCCACCTTATCCAGATGTTTTAGTCAGCTTTTCGCTGATGTGACCCAAGGACCTGACAAGAACAATTTTAGAAGGTCAGTGTTTATTTTAGAGCTCATGGTTTCAGAGGTCCATAGAAAGTCAGTTCCATTCCTTGGGGCTGGAGGTGAGGCTGTACAGCATGGTAAAGGCATGGCTCCACTAAACAGAGAGCTCACATAGCAAAGCAGAGCAGAGAGAGTCCACACCAGATACAGCATACCCCCAAAGGCACACCTCCAATGACCCACCTCCTCCAGCCACACCCTACTAGCCTACAGTTGACAGCTATTTAACTCTCTGATTGGGTTAAGGCTTTTATAACCCAATCATTTCACCTCTGCCTTCCCAAATTGTCAAATGAGAGCTTTTGGGGGACACCTCACATTGAAACCACAACATTCTGACCCTGACCCCCAAAAGCTCATCAGTCTGACAATGGAAAATACATTAGTCCATTTTCAAGAGTTCCCATAGTCTCAACAAATCTAAGATTGTCCAAAAGTCCAAGTCCAAAGTTTCTTCTGAGATTCAAGGAAAACTCTAAATGAACCCCTGTAGAAAACCAAACCAAGTTACATATGTTCAATATATAAAGACACACAGGAAATATTTCCATTCATACAAATAGGGGCATACGAAGAGGAGATGGGACCAAAACAAGTCTGAAATCCAGGTGGGCAAACAAATACTGTAGTGCCATATATAGTATCTGGAGCACAAGGTATCATGTTGTTCTCTACAAAAGGCTTGTGAAGCTCTGCCCCTATGGCCTTGCTAGTTGCAGTCCGTGTGGCTTATGTAAAAATAACAAATCAGAGAAGCAGGTGTAAGTTCAGGTGCAGGTGTTTTTTATTGGGATTTGCGACTCTCTGGCCAAATTCACCTACATTGCAATAGAAAGGGCAGGCGGGGAAAGTGACGAGTGGGCAAGGAAAAATGGCTTGCGGCCCAGGGTGGGCAGCGACTTTATAGACTGGGGTGGAGAAAGGAAGTTGGTAGGCATGACCTTTCAGAGATTGGCTGGTGGATCTATCAATCAGCAGGTGGCAAGAGGAAGTCAATTGGGGCTGGAGTGGTGGCTCAGTGGTTACAGCACTTGCCCAGCATGCTCAAGTGCACAGTTTCAAACCCCAGCAACCCACATACACAATTAAGTGTCAGAACAATGAAAGCCATATGAAAAACTCAATAAAAATTGATTCTGTCTCTCTCTCTCACACTGTCCTTCTCTCTTTAAAAAAAAAAAAGAGGAAGTCAATGGGCATGGCGTTTTGGAGATTGGCTGGTGGATCCATCAATCAAGTGATTGCAAGATGCCATTGGAGCTTGTCTGCCAGCATCTGATTAGTTGTTCCTTTCACATGCAGGCTGCCTGATGCCCTGCCCCCTGCTTCCTGGAATAGACCTAACAGCTTGTCTGTGTTCAATTCCTGCAGCTTTCCTTGGCGGATATTCCACGGTACTGGCATTTCTTAATCTTGGGCGTATCATTGCAACTTTGGCTTCCTCCTCTAAGTATTGCCCTCTCAGGGGCTACCTGCAGAGACATTGACCCTGGGGTACTTTGCCTGGACTCTAAGCAAGGTCTTTTGGAATCTTAGTGGAAGCCTCCATGACCTCTTAACTCCAGCATCCTGCAATTCTGCAGAACCAGAACCATGTAGTTGCTGCCATCTTGAGAAGCAGCCATGCCTCCAGGGACCAAGGCGGTAGCAGCCTTTGAGAGTCTTGGTGGTTAAGCACATTGAAAAACCTTCCTAAGCCCCCTGTGCAAGCAGTGTGCCCCACTTGTCTCTTCTTAAAGGACTTTTTACTCCTTTGAGCTTGAGATGGTGTGGTGTTGTCAATTCCTCAGATCCCTTCCAGCCATCTTTCTTATTGCCTCAGGGCAAAGTCATTACTTCTTTAATGGTGGTGACGTCTTTAACAACAGCCACTTCCTTGGCCCCAGTTTTACTCCCACCTTTCAAGTCCAAGTTTTTCAAATCTTTCTCCTTTGCATTCTGGTCCTGAATACGACCATAAATTTGGCTAAAAGCTGCCAACAATACCTATGCCACAGCCTGAATACTATGCTGCCTGGAAATATTTTTCTGCCAGATGAAGAAGTACATCACCTTTAAGATCAGGCTCAGAGAAAGTCTCCAGATACAGACAAAATGCACACAACTTCTTAGCCAGATCATTACATGAATGGCCTCTAGTCTGATTTTTCAATAGTGCTCCTTCTCCTCTGAAAGCTCTTGAGCCCTGTCTTTACGTAGTACAATCCTATCAGCATTCTGGTCTTCTGAGCTCCCACCAGAATCCATTAGACTTCACTTAGGCCAAGCTAAAGCTTTTCCAGTGTGCACTTCCAAACATCTCAAAATTCCTTCCACAAATTGCAAAAAGCTCCAAAAGTTTCTGAACCATACGGTTAGGTTGGTCACAGAAATTCCCCTCCTCTTGGTACCAATCATATTAATCAGGGTTCTCTAAGACAAACAGAATCAACAGGATATAAATATTAAATTGACTTATGCAACCAGAGGCTGGATAGTTACACAATGGCTGCTTGCAGGCTGGAGAGATGGAGGAACCCTAGCTGTGCAGTCAATATGCCAAAGCTATAATTGAACCAAGGGATCAAGAATGTTGTTCCCATCTGAATAGAAGGCCTGGAAACTTCCTGCAGCATGGCTGGACAGACTCGACTTAGGATGAGTGAAGGAGCTGGTCTCATGTCCAGAGCCGCAATCAAGAACCATTCAAGAAGAATTGGGCTTACATCTGCTGCTTCTTTCTCCTCCTTCCAGCATTTACTCCATCTGAGCCTCCAACCTATTGGAGGATACTGCCCATGCTTAAGGTGGGTCTTTGCGTCAGTTCCCTATACCACATGCCAATCATTCCTAGAAACACACTCATTGCCACACCTAGAACATTCAGTTTTAGGAGCCTCTTAATCTTAGAGGCATCTTAATCTAATCAAAGTGACATCTTAATCTGATGAAGTTGACAATTCTGATTAGCCATTACACCAGCCAAACCCTACCTGCCTTCAGTTGCCTCTATCAGGGGATTAACTCACTGATTAGGTTAAGGCTCTTTTATCCCAGTCATTTCATCTCAGGCTTTTTCTTCATTGTCTCACATACTGAGCTTTTGGGGAATACATTTCATCCAAACCATAACATGGGATTGAACCCAGGGACACATTACCACTGAGCTATACCTCAACTCCTTTTTGTTTTTAAATTTGAGACAGGATCTCACTAAATTGCTGATGGTTTCTAAGTTACGGAATCTGGACTTGAACTTGCAATTTTCCTGCCTGTGTCTGTCAAATTACTGGGATTACAGGAATGTGCCACTGCACCCAGCTAGTTTCATGTAATCTTACCACAAGTGTAGGTTCATATATTCACTACCACAGTTACTTAGACTGTTCCCAACACTGCAGGACCTGTCATGTTGCCCTTCTATTCTTACCTCCTTCCCTCAACTCCCTTCTCTTGCTGTCCCAACTCCGGCAAGTACTGATTTGCTGTGTTTCTGAAATATTTTGAGAATAGTGTATGTATGGAACACAAAAGTATGAATGTATGGAATTGAACTTTTTTTGAAAAAATTCATAATATTGGAGATTCATCTTGGATATTGCATGTTTCAATAGTTTTTCCTTTTATTTCTGACTAGTATTCTGTGACATGATGTACCACAATTTGTTTCAGCACTCACCCGTTGAAGGATATTGGGTAGTTGTCAGTTTTTGACTGTTGTGAATAAAACTGATATGAAAAATTATGTACAGATTTTTGTATGAATATAAGATTTATTATTTGGAATAAATGCCCAGGAGTGTAATTGCTGTATTGTAAGACAATTAAATAAATAGATTTCATAAGAAATTTCCAAACTATTTCCCAGAGTGACTATGCAATTTACATTTCTGCCAGTAATGTACAAGTGATGAATTTCTCCATGTTCTCACCAACAGTTGATGTTATTATTTGCATATAGTGATCACTCATTGAAATTTGCATTTCTCTCTTGGCTAAAGATATTCAGTATCTTTGCTTGTGCTTATTTGTTATCTGTAAATCTCCTTAGCTGAGATGCTTGCTTGACTCTTTTGCCTATTAAGTAATTGGACAATTGGACATTTTTATTCTCTATTGAGTTTTGAGAGTTTTTTTTTTTTTGCTTTCAACCACTGAGCCACATCCCCAGCACTTTATTTTATATTTTATTTTGAGGCAGGGTCTTGCTAAGTTGCTTATGGCCTCCCTAAATTGCTGAGACTTGCTTTGAACTTGCTATCCTCTTGTCTTAGCCTCCTGAGTTGCTGGGATTACAGGCATGCACCCGTGTGTCTTCTCTTAATATACTGTGGGTAGTTGTCCTTTATTGATTATGTGTTTTACAATTGTTTCTTCCCAGTCTGTGGCTTACCTTATCCTTCTTTTTACAGGGTAATCACAAAGCAAATGTCTGTGAAGTTTTAATAAGGTGAAATTTATCAAGTTTTCTTTTATGAATTATGTTTTTGGGGTCAAGTTGAACCCTTTCCTTAGCCCTAGGTCTCAAAGATTTTCTTTTACAATTTTTTTTTCTAAAAGTTTTAGATTTTTGTTTCCACATGACTTCATGATTCATGTTGAGTTATCCTTTGTATAAAGTGTGAGATTTATGATGAGACTTATTTATCTTTGGTTGTGGATGTCTACTTTCTCAGGCACCAGTTTTTGAAAAGGACGTACTTTCTCCATTGAATTACTTTTGCTTCTTTGTCAAAAAATCAGTGCATCATGTTTCTGTGGTTTTACTCCTGGATGCAATGGTTTATCCTACTGATCTGTGTCTATCGTTTTTGCTGATATCATGTGGTTTTGATTACTGTAGCTACACAGCAAGCCTTGGCATTGGTTAGAGATTTCTCCCACTGTCTTTTCCCCACGCTTCCAAAATTGGTTTAGCTATTGTGGAGGCTATTGCTTTCCATATAAATTTTACAATAAGTTCATCTAGTCTACAAAAATTTTTGCAGATATTTTGATGGAATAACATTAGATCTTCTGACTAATTGGGAGAGAATTGTTGTCATTATTGAGTTGCAGCTCCAGTCTATGGATACAATATGTATCTTATTTATGTCTCCTTTTATTTTTTCATCAACACTTCATAATTTTTGGTGTATATTCTTATATATGTTTTATTAAGTTTATAAAAAGCATTCTTTATTCTTTGAATTAATTGTAAATGATATTATTTTTATTTCAGTTTCCATTTATTCATTATTAGAATATTGAAAAGCAATTAAATGTGTGTGTGTGTGTGTGTGTGTGTGTGTGTGTGTGTGTGTATCAAGTAGCCTACAAAACTGCTGAAGTCATTTATTAGTCTAAGAGGTTAATTTGGGATTCTACATGGACAATTATGTCATGTATAAATAAGGACAGTTTTCTTTCTTTTTCTCTATCTATATGTCTTTCTTTTCTTTTATTCCTAAATTACAGTGGATAGAATTTCCAGTACTTTGTTGAAAAAAGTGGTAATGTATATATTTATTATGGTGAGGAAACCAGTTGCTTTGTGTTGACTCACACACACACACACACACACACACACAAACACAGAGACACAGTAAAGGTAAATAAAAATCAAATTATTTGCTTACCCAGGATTGCATATTTGGCCCAAAATGACTTAATTTGTTATCAACATTGCTAAAATGTTAGCTCTCTTTATCATCATATTATATACTTCTCTTATTCCTATAGTTAAAAAATCCAATAATTTCAAAGATATTTACTTTATGGATTCACTCAAGGTGTTGGTTTGTTATTTCAAATTTTGGGAACACTAACCCATGCTTATTCTTTCTACTGATTCCAACTCATGATGGATGTTTTCTTTGTGTATTTCAATCATTTTTGTATTACGAACTCACTTTTTGTACAAAAAATTCTTTCATAAGGAAGGTAAATATGCAAGTTTTTGGAAATATTCTGGAATGATTTTGAGTTTGCTTTTGTATTGTGCCCGGAGAGCTTCATTTCTTTACTCTTTTATCCAATTTTCAATGTGACTTATATGCTTGGTGTTTCTTTGTACCACCTGTGTATAGATTTGGACTCCAAGCCAGTGGGTGTTGTCACTATAATTTCCTACAGGAAAATTATTTCCTCCGCTTCCATCTAGGAACTAACACATCTTAATTTAGGTTTCTCCAGAAAATCCCAAGGTAAGGATTCAAATGCAAGTGATTTACTTGGAGTATTACCCCAGTAACACCATGAGGGGAATGGAAAGTGGGATAGAAAATGGAAGAAAATAAAAAAGCCTGATTTGTAATTAGGTAATCATTGTGGGCAACTGCCATGTAATCCTGCTGAATATGATGTAGAATATATCCCAAAGTGATTTCAGTGGAGGAGATGAATGGTGAGATATTTAGATAGCAACTCTCTATCCATCACTGGTTGGGGCATTTCTAAGGCACATTTCCTCTTAACTTTTAAAGCTTGCCTTATTAACTCACCAAGCCAAAACTCTATACTAAATCTTTGGGAAATTCTACTTTATCAGAGTCTCAAGTATTTGCTATCAGCATCCTAGGGATATGGACAAGGTCTTGAGGGCATCTGCCATTTCCCTCTTGTCATTGCCTCTGGTCAGTGAATTGAGTGATTTAGTGTTTCTTTCACTTTGCTTATTGCCCTTTTTTGTGTCTTACAGTATGCTGAGTTCCAATCCGTACCCAGTAGAGGCCTGAGGGTTGATCTCCTGTTTTATGGGAGTGTTAAACCGTTTAGACATTGCTTACTGAAAAACTTCTTAGAAATACTTCATCATCAGTGAATATGATCACTATTCTGCATTCACTTTCTTCTTGTCTTTTTGCACCTGGAGATTTCTTACTGCTTTCCTTTTTATCCTCCTTTTTCTCCTTCTCCTTCCTTTTTTTTTTTCAAGATGACCTAGGTCATTACTTTCCTAGAATCATAAGATAGCTTTCAATTTTTGATTAACTACATGGAGTATTGTGGAATGGATGCACATTTATTCAAACCATCCACTTAGTGATGAATATTAGCGGTTTTGAATTTAGGCTTTTGTTTCGCACTGTAAACTTCGTTTACATGTATCTTTGTGCTTTTATGTAAAGGATAATACTGTGGCAATAACATCATATCACATAACTTTAATTGAGTCATTCTTTACTGCATTTCAAAAAGGCTATAACAATTTATATTTCCACCAGCAGTTCATTCTGGTGAAAAAAATTATTGATCTTACAAATATCAGTTAGAAATTAAAGTATTTTTCTTAGAGCATTAATACTTTAATTCCCTAGCTCCTCAGCAAAGGAAATAATTTTTCCATTCAGTTAAACAGAACAAATTGTATAATAATAACAAAAACAAAACACAGAGATTAAGCAATGAATTGTCAAATTTTGCTTTTGACAAACCAGCAAAGTTGAGAAAATATATGCTATCACTTATTTCTGAACCAGAGAAAAAGATATAACAAATCCTTAATTCTAACTAAAACTAACTCCATCCATTTAGAGATATTACTTATTGGCTAATGAGGGTTCATTCAGGAACTTAGTATGAATCCTTAGGGAGCTATAGCCTGGGGTCACAGCTGCCTAGACACATCAGGATGGTAATTAAGGCATGCTCACAAAATCAGAAGAAATTGCAGCTTGCTTCGAATTTGATAAATTCTGCCTCTTGAGATGTGTAGTGTCAAAGTTATCTTGGGGATACTTGAGTTCACAGGGTTCTGGCCCTGTTGACTGACTGGGAAGGCTTCTCTAAAACGAGCCTGGTTAATTTTGTTAAAATGAGCTTCTATTTCTGATACATTCCAGCTGATAAAACCTCCCAAACTCTATGTGTCGATGGTTATGCATTTGCAATCTTTCTGTGTGAACTGAGAAATGTTTAGATGATAAAGATCAAATTCGATGGCAGTATGGTTTTATTCCTTTACAGTACAATTCTCATAAAATTTATTATTTCATATAAAAATAGACTTTTTGAAAGAAATGCAACTAATTATAGTATCACTAGTAAGTCTCAATAAGTTCCATATATAATGAGGTGACATTTGAGCAAGTCTCTGAATGTGATAACGTAGTGAAGCATGTAGTTATCTGTATTTTCCCGTAGTGTAACTGAACTAGTACCAGTTGTTATGTTAAGTTTTGGGAATAAAATGATCAGCATATCCTCCTGTTTCCTCCAAATATGTGGCAGAAGTAAAATGAAACAAATAATTGTATGTGGCTAGAAGATTAAAATTTAAAGAGTGTTCCAGTAGAAGGAACATCATGAACAAAGGGCCAGCGCAGAGAGACATAAAACGTGAAAGAAACTGAAAGAATTTTCCTTGTAGCTGAGCTGAGGTTGAAGGACTCTATGGTGGGTGATGAAATTCTCGAGGGCAGGCAGGAGCCAGACCAGGTAATGTTGCTGTATTTATTGCTATTAGTTTATTGATGCTAGATGCTTTGACATTTTCAAAGCATGTTCATTTCAATTCTCTTATTTTTAGTCTATCCACTTGATACAGATAGTCAGAATGCTGATGGTTGACAGATACAGAGAGAAATTCAGGTTATCTTTCAAGGCTCCATGAATAGTTAATAGAAGAAACTAGAAACAAAATAATATGAGCTCTGGTCCTAGGGATATTCTCCCAGGCTATGATAAACATTGTTTGCTTACAATGTCTGTTATTTCCTTGAATGTGGTCTGGTCTTGATAGTTGATTTTGTATCTAAAATATTCAACAGATGCGTGAAGTTGGCTTAGTTTTGAGTTGTGAGAAAATTTCAAATTTTTTTCTTGCCCTTCTTGTTTAATTCTAAACCCATAAAAGGGGATATTATATCATATTCCATGTTAATATATTCAAGATACATAAATATATCATATATTCAATTTTAAATGTGATGCTATTTTTAATATGATTGTTAATAATCTCTCTTCCTATTACTGTGAACTTTCATTTTGCATATAATTTGACTCAGAATAATTCCCTTAATATTGATTTATGTAAAGGTATCATTAATATTACCTTCAAAGTATACTATGTTGCTACCCGGGCGTCCCTGGGCAGCAGTGGAGGCGATCCGAACCAGCCGGATCGTCTCGCCAGGGGGCCGAATCAGGACGAGTCGGGTGGGGACGAGGGGGCTAACGCCGGCAGTTGGAACGCGGGACCTTCCTTCCCTGCTGGTCAGGGGAGAAAAGAATTAGTCTCACGCGTGGGTGGCACCTTGAAATTTCTCTCTCCTTTATTTCTCACACACATGGATTGATATAGCCAGAGCAGGCTGCTAAGGGACCAATGGTGAAGCGGCAGACTGACTTATCCCAGCCAGTGAGCAACTGCTGTGTTGGTGTCATCATCTATCACCAACCGGGAAGGTGCAGAGGGAGAGAGAAAGAGAGAGAGAGAGAGAGAGGAAGAAGCACTAATGCGCAGGTGCATAGCTCGTCTTGCTCAGAGCACGCAAAATATTAAGGGGGAGGAGAGAGAAGTGTCATGGCATCCTGTACAGCAATTTTTCTTTTGCACAGAGCCCAACATACTACACATTTAAAGAAAAACAAAACATTTTCCAGAAATGATAGAAATATCTGAAGACAGGCTACAAAAGGATTTAACAAGACCAATTTGTTCTACTTTAATATTCTACTTTTGAAGATAAAGAATTCTCTAAAATCTACTTGGAAAATTTTCATATTAGATTGTCATTTCCAACTTATTTTTATATGACTTGTTTAGAGGAATTTTTCACTAACTTAACGGCAACAAGCAATTCTACATATTATCACTTGGAAATATGCATCTAATACAAATATAATTTTGCCTATACTGAATTGTCTTTAAAAAATGAATCCTTAGCTCTTTGAGTCCCATCAGCAGGTGCTCAGGACAACACAGTTAGGATTCCTGTCCTGGAGCAGCACCTGCTCAGTACCAACCAGAGGATGATCCCCACACAGAGTAGCCCTGGCCTACCTGAGGCCCTAAGTGCCTGTCCAGGCCTTTTTGAGTCCTGCCAGCAGGCGCTTAGGATACCACTGATAGGACCCCCACCTGGAGCAGCCCCTGTTCAGGACCAACCAGAGGAGGATCCCCACCTGGAGCAGCCACTGCTATCTGACACCCAGCTTGCCTGTAGGGCTTTTTTTTTTTTTGTCTTGGCTGGTGCTCAGGACACCATGATAGGACTCCAGCTCTGGAGCAGCCCTCATGCAACTGAAAATCTGCCCCAGGCGAGCCTTTTTTGGTTCAGGCCCCAGCACAAGCCTGAGATCAACCAGAGGAGAATCCCTTCCTGGAGCAGGCCTCATCTACCTGGCCCTTGTTCTGGTTTTTGGGTCTCATTTGGTGTCGACTGCCATGAGCTCAGGCCACCACTGGTAGGACATCTGACAGGAGTAGCCCCTGCTCAGGACCAACCAGAGGAGGATCCCTACCTGACACCCTGCATGCCAGTCTGGACTTCTTTTAGTCCTGGCCAGCAGGCACTCAGGACACCATTGGTAGGTGTCCTGGAAAAACTCCTGCCCAGCTGAAGGACTGGCCCAGTATTCTTCTGGTCCAGGCCCCAGCACACACACAGGACAGACCAGAGAAGCATTCCTGCCTGGAGCAGCCCCTGGCCCAGGCCTCTTCTGGTCCTGGCCTGGCAGTTGCCCAAGACAACCCAGTTTCTGATCTGCAACCTTGAGCCTGGAACCAAAAGGTGGAGCAAATAGAGGACCCAGGCTGAAGTAGCATCTGGAAGAAGGTAATCATCAAAGTGGTGGTGGCTGATCCAACCCTTTGACTTGCAAGGAGAAACCACCTGGGGAACTGCCTGCCTTCCCAACAGGAAGTCTCATTCAGATATCGAGAAGAAGCTCTTCAAAAATGAAGAATCAAACTAGGAGTGGTTCACCTCAAACCCACAACTCCCCTAAAAAGGATGCCACAGATAGGGACTGAGATGAAAACCTTGAAAAAGTCATCAATGATCTGATTTCTAAAAGGAACAGTGAGCTAAAAGAAGATATAAAGATGGGACTAAGTGAGAAAACTCAAGAGATGAAAAGATCTTTTATCAAAGAAATAGAAATGCTGAAAAAGGAAGTAACAGAGCTAAAATCTGCAGCCAATGACATGAGAGGAACCATGGTAGAATTTAATAATAGACTAACTTCTATAGAAGAAAGAACCTCAGCTCTTGAAGAAAGAACTCACAATGAGGACAGGCTGAGCAAGCTTGAGCATGTGGATGATAAAAAGGAAATAAAAAAACTCACAGAACACGAAAAGAATTTTAAAATGTCTGAGATGAAGTTAGAAGAAACAGTCCAAGAGTAATCAGGGTACAGGAAGAAATCAAAACAAATGAATGGGATAAGGAATACTCTCAATGAAATTGTTAAAGAAAAAGTTTCACATATAAAAACAGACTCAGATATGCTCATTAAGGAAGCTTATAGGACACTCAATAGGCCTAATTAAATGAGAAGCTCACCAAGATGCATCATATTCTAAATGTACAACAGGGAAATCAAGGAAGGAATATTGAAAGAGGCAAGGGAGAAACGCCAAAACACATTTAGAGGCAAACCAAAAAGAAACACATCTGACTTTTCAGTTCAGACACTGGAAGCAAGAAGATCTTGGAAGGAAATCTTTCAGTGCCTGAATGAACACAACATGCAGCCAAGATTACTATACCCAGCAAAACTCAGCTTCAAATTTGAGGGGGAAATAAGAACTTTTCATGATAAGAATAAATTTGCAGCATTCGTGAACAGAAAGCCAGCATTACAAATAATTCTCAAAGATAAACTCCAGATAGAAGAAAAAGCGAACAGTCCTGAAAACCCATATATAGAGGAAATTCAATAAAGGTCCATGTTATCAATAGACAACAAAGACAGCACAGAACTTACTAATAAAATGCAATGACTATGAACCACAACCATGTAACTATTCTAACACTGAATGTGAATGGTCTTAATGCACCAATCAAAAGACACAGACTAGCAGATTGGATCAAAAGCCAAAACCCAACAATATGTAGCTTACAGGAAACCTACCTTACAGCCAATGATACTTACAGATTAAGGGTGAAAGGATGAAAAAATATCTACTAGGTATACAGCCCAAGAAAGCAAGCTGGGGTTGCAATTCTTATATCCAACACAGTGGATTTCAAACATAAATTAATCAAAAGAGATAAAGAAAGCCACTAAGTCCTAGTAAAGGGAACAATACAACAGGAATATATAACCATAGTAAATATATGCTCTCCAAACACCAGCACCCCCAACTGTGGAAAAATTACTTCAAGATATAAAACAACTTGTGGACATCAACATGATAGGTCTCGGAGACATTAACACTGCTCTATCACCAATAGACAGATCATGAAAACAAAAAAGCAATAGAGATCTCCAATCTAAACAACACCATAAATCAAATAGTCTTAACAGGTATCTACAGAATATTCCACCTCAAATTGGCAAAGTATACCTTCTTCTCAGCAGCACATGGATACTTCTTCAGAATAGATCATATTCTAGTTCACAAAGGACATCTCAGCAAATACAAAAAAGCAGATATTATTCCATGTGTCCTATCAGACCATGATGCCATGACCTTAATAATTAATAGTAAAAACCATTGCACAAAGCACACATATACATGGAGATTGAATAACACCCTATTTAATGAAGATGACACCAAGAAGACATGAGAACAGAAATTAAGGAATTCTTGGAAGAGAATGAGAATGAAGATACAACATATCAAAACTTCTGGGACAACATGAAAGCATTTTGTTTTAAAGAGGGAAGGACAGTGAGAGAGAGAGAGAATCAATTTTTATTGAGTTTTTCACATGGCTATGAAAACATTATTTTTTTTATTTTTTAATTTTTTTTATTTTGAGCAACTTTACAAGATTTTAACAAAACAATATAAAATGTGTATAAGATGTGTATATATTCTGGATATTGCAATTATCCCCAGGAGTGCCCCCCCAATTACCCTCCCTTATCCCTCCCTTCCCCTTCCCGTTATAACTCTAAAAATAGTATTAAATTGTAAAGCATTACATCTTATCTGAATTTAACTCATGTTTCTAGACCAACTT
>PVKS010043860.1:0-14640 GCA_004027875.1 Aplodontia rufa
CACACACACACACACACACACACACACACACACACACACACACATCTCAATGAATGGTTTGCTATTATTCATTCTTTCTTGAACCAAAAGTGGCTAAGAGTAAATGGGTAAATATAAGACTGACACCCAGGGCTGCAAACTGATCTCCAAAGCCTGGCTCTCTCGTAAACTTTTCCCAGAAAACTCTTACCTGCTATTTCTTTCTTGGAATGCTTCTCCAAGTCTTTGCCTACAAAAATAAAATAATAAACGAATATAAATAAAACTACAATTTTTAGAGGGAGTGAAGAGGGCCTAGTTTAAATCACAGATTTGAGAGTACTGTTTTTATTGGTATTTTATTGATGCTTATACTATGATTCTCTTCTAATAATTTAATTTATCAAGTACAGAAAGATAAACAGGGGAAATCGATAATGAATATTCCTGAGAACCTTCTAGAAGCCAGGTTATAGGATACCATCCCTTTAAATAATCTCATTTAATCCTTGGATTAATTTTGGAGGTAATATTATCACTAACATAAAAGAGGAAACTGAGGTTGAAAGGGTTTTGTAATCGGCCCATGGGAATTCAGTTAACAAGACTAGGATAGCAAGGTAGTCCTAGCTCTGAAATGAAGCCCAACCGAAATCTCGGCCTGGTTTAAGAAATCATTGCTTTGTTTTGTGGCTCAGTTTCTAAACCTCAGATTTCTCATCTGGAAAGAAATTTTCCTCCCCTAGAAGTTCCATAATGATAATCCACCCTGCAAAGGACCTCACAGGATAATAATTGCCTAAAACTGAATGAGATCCAAAGTTTCATCCTTGATATTATTTCCTCATCCTTTTTTCCTTGTGTTTAACATTAAGGTAACATCTAAATATTGTGCAGGCTTAAGTATGTGTGTTGTTTGTATTTAAAAAATTTAATTTGCCCTGGGCATGGTGGTACATAACTGTAATTCCAGTGGCTTGGGATACTGAGGCAGGAGGATCATAAATTCAAAGCCAGCCTCAGCAACTTAGTGAGAACCTTAGCAACTTAGTGAGACCCGGTCTCAAAATAAAAAGGGCTGGGGATGTGTCCCTAGATTCAATTCTGGTACCAAATAAATAAATAAATAAAAATAGAAATTCTTTAGATAAATAGTTAAGTGGATCACCTAGTTTATGACTATTTCTGTCTAATTCATGGGATTAGGGTGGTTTGTTTAGGAACCTCTAAATCTTTATCTACTGTGTAGTCATTCACTCATACACCAGTATTTATTATGTTAGGCACTATTCTTTTCACTAGATTGTTCTTTCCTGATGATTGTGAACTTTATGTGGGCAAGAACTGTATTTGTTTTAGTCAACATTATATCCTTAATACCTAACAATATCACCTGTTAGTTGAATAAATAAATGAGGATATAAAAATGAACAAAATTCCTGTCCCTAAAGAGCTCACTATTTACTAGAAGAGACAAAGAAAGGGTCAGAAATCAATTTGATGACTGCTGTAATTAGGGTGACCATATAATTTATTGTCTAACTGAGACAAGTTTGATCATAAAAAGGAACAAATAAGACAATTATGCTAAGATGACATGTGTCAACAGGGATCATCTTGGGTCAAGCAAGTTGAATATTCACTCTAGTTAGTACCTAAGGTATTTCATTAATTCATTTAACAAGCATTTATTGAGCACTCTCAGGTGATATGTTGAAAGAACTACAATCCACTTGATTTCCCTAGAAACTGAACTAATGAGGCATTGAATATAAGAAATAGGCAAAAATGGGCCAAATCACAAAAGGCTTTGTATGCTAAGTTAAGGAAAGTGTACTTTATCCTAGAGATGATAAGAAACCTGTAGAGTGGCTTTTAGGGGTGTAACATGGTAGGATTTATGTTTGTAAATAAACACTAATTGTGGGAGGGCAGGGAACAGAAGACAGAGGCAGGGAGACTAATTAAAAGTCTGTTACAGGTAACTCAGTTAAGATACAATAGGCCCTGAACCAAGGTACTGGAGCAGCAGCAATACAGAAGAGGTGCACATTACAATATCTAGAAGGTCAAATCAAGTAGTGTAATCATTTTGCTATGGTGGATGAAGGCAGAAGACCTTGTATAAATCCTAAACAGGAATTTATTATTTATAGCTCAAGATATTATCTTATTTTAATGTTCATTGGTAGTAAAAGGTTTCTTTAAATCAAATTATAAGGTTCCCATAAGTCCAGTGCACATTCTCACAGGTAGAACATACAGAAAAGAAGCCCAGTGTCAGTAATCAAGCCAGGCATTTTTAATTGCTACCACATACAATGGACCT
Organism: Aplodontia rufa; assembly: GCA_004027875.1. NCBI lineage: Eukaryota > Metazoa > Chordata > Mammalia > Rodentia > Aplodontiidae > Aplodontia > Aplodontia rufa. The sequence continues at coordinate 2,309 of PVKS010043860.1, forward strand.
CACTAAGACTCAAGTACTTAGAAACCAGAAGAAATAATCACTGTCCATAAGAACAATCAAAATGAAGAAAAATTAAATGCAAAACCCCACCAAATTATAGCAAAATTATATCATGCGAAACGAATATGTAATACCTCACTAATTCTCAAGTCACATGTTCATCAACTTCAGCTATCCAAAACACAATGAAGCAGGAAACAAGCAAAAAGAGTCCCAGAATAGCCAAAATAAACATTACAAAGTCCATGCACTAAAGTTAACACATTTTACTCCTAGGAGAATTCCACAAGCCTGCACTCAGAGCCGATTTACTCTTTCTTAGGTACAATTCTAATAAGCTTGATTATTTGGCTTTCCCATTTACAGCTGATTAAGATTGTCAAATTAAAAGGGGGCAGCCATTAAACAGAATGAGATAGACTTGAATGTACTGAAATGGAAGGAAGCCTATTATATATACTGTCAAGTGGGAAGAAGAGCAAGTCATAGAACAGTGTGCATAACATGATTTGCTATTTGTAGGTACACATGTAAACACACATGTTGACAGAAATAGGCCCGCAGAGATAAGCATTAAACTGTTGACAATGGGTACGCCTCAGGAATGGGAGTGTGAGTGTGGATGAGTTACAGGAATGAAAGGAGGACTTTGATTTTTTACTTTATACATTTCTGTTTGTTTCCAACGAAGATACATTAGCATGATAATATTAATGTCCATTTCAAAGTATATTAAAGGAGGAAAGGGAGCCAGGTACAATGGTGCATGCCTGTAATTCCAGTGACTCAGGGAGGCTGAGGCAGGAGGATCACAAGTTCGAGGGCACCCTCAGCAATTTAGCAAGATCCTGTCTCAAAATAAAATATAAGAAGGGCTACGGGTATAGCTCAATGGTAAAGTTCCCCTGGGCTCAAATCCCCAAAATACCTACCCTCAAAAAAAATTTAAAAAGGAAAATGGGTAGTGTTAGAGCAAGCACACTGATAGTGAGAAGACAGAACTGTAAGAAAAAGGCACAAGAACTCCAAAAACCAGGGCTGGAGTTGTAGCCCAGTGGTAGAGCACATGCCTGGCATGTATGAAGTCCTGGGTTCAATCCCCAACACCACCATCAACACAACAACAAAAATGCAGGGGAAACCTGGTGTGGATGGGGTAGGCCTGTAATCCCAGCTACTTGGGAGGCTGAGACAGGAAGATCTCAGTTCAAAGCCAGCCTCAGCAATTTATCAAGGCCCTAAGCAACTTAGCAAGACCCTGTCTCAAAATAAAATATAAGAAAGGCTGGGGATGTGACTCAGTTGGGTAAGCACCCCTGGGTTCAATCCCTGGTGCCGAAAAACAAAACAAAAGACAAAAGTCCCCAGAGGGAGATAGCGTTATTTAGTGTGGAGGCAAAAAACTCTATACCATCAGTGACCCCAGAGGATGTCACAAATTCCAACCCAGCATAACCCTGATATTTGAGGGATAAGTCACCAAAGAACACATTATGCTAAATATTTTTTTTACAAGCAAGTAAGTAAAAATTTAGAAAAAGAAAATCCCACCAAAATGATGATTCATTTTTTCTAATTTTTATTGGTGCATTATAATTATACATTATAGTGGGATTTGTTATTTCATATTCATAATACATGCGTACAACAAAACAAGGTAATTTGGTCAACATTTTTCCCCAGCATCTCCTTTTTTTTCTCCTCTTCTCCCCATGATCCCTTTCCTCACCTCTAATGATCTCCCTTCTGTTTTCACGAGATCGCCAGCGTACTTTTGCCAAAATGATAGTTTCTAAACAGCAGACTTTGATACTTTAGGAAGTCAGTTACAGCTGTCTGGAAAATATACTTTTGTGGAATACATCAGTCCCCGAAGGTGAGAAGTAAAGACGACGTTACTTTACACAAGAGCAGGAGTGATATGGAGTGAGGAATGGTCCGCAAGTTCAACATCCAGCAAACCGTTATTGAGTATCTACCAGTCGAGAATACAAAGGTTTTTTGTTTGTTTGTTTGTTTTGTTTTTTGGTACTGGGGATTAAACCCAGGGGCACTCAATCACTGAGCCACATCCACAGCCCTTTTTATTTTTTTATTTTGAAACGGGATCTCACTAAGTTACCTTGCTAAGTTGCTGAGGCTGTCCTTGAACTTGCAATCCTCCTGCCTCAGCCTCTCAAGGAGCTGGGATTAGAGGTGTGCACCACCACACCAGGCTAAAGATAAATTTTAAAAACTGTCCCTGCCCCGGATGAGCTTACAGTTCAGAAACAGAGCTGGATAAAGAACAAGCACTTATGGTAAAAGATGGGCAAGGCTGTCATGGGAATTCTGCGTAGACAGTAGTAGAAACACAAGGAGCTGTTAACCCTGACTACAGCTATTAGGAAAAAGAGGCCACAGACACAAAAGGTTGTTCAAAGAATAATTACCATATGACAACATTTGTGCTTGGTTAAAAAAGATCATTGTATGGGATGCCACCTATACTGGGCTTTGAAGGATAAGAACAATTTACCAGGGCTGGGGGCATAGCTCAGTGTTGGAGCACTAGCCTAGCATGTGTGAGACCCTGAGTTCAATTCCCAGCACATAAAAGAAAAAAGTTTATCAAAGGGCAGAAATGGGAAGAGCACTCCAGGATGAGGATCAACATATGCAAAAGCACAGAGGTGTGACACTTCTTGGCACAATCCAACAGTACATTTCAAACTTTTCTACTCGAAAAGGGTGATGGTGGATGGTGGTGTCTAAGCCATTTCATGCTCGCTAGTAGCCTGAAATTGATGTGTCCTGTTTTATCTTGAAAAATGAATGGAAATTTGGCCTTAGGCTCCACAAATACATTATGCTTTAATATAAAACTATGTTTTAAATTATCACTTGGTAGGATCACTGGTCCAGAAAGATGCACTACATTTATCCAATACTTTCTCACACTCCATGTGCAACACTAAATAACCCAGGGGCACTTGTTCCTAATTTGAAAAACAAACATATAGAGGCTGGAGCAGTGGCTCAGCAGTTACAGCACTTGCCCAGCATGCGCAGGTACATGAGTTTGAACCCCAGCACCACGTACATAATGAAGTCTCAGAGCAATGAAAGCCACATGAAAAACTAAATAAAATTGATTCTCTTAAAAACAACAACAACAAAGGTATAGAAGATATACAGGTGAACTGGAAAAGTAAGTCAATGGATTGTGAAGGGTCTTATCACATTAAGGAACTGGGCATTCCCAATGTCTAGGTCACTCCTATTCATACTTCAAGTTTCTATTTAGGCACAACCTCTTCCATGAAGCCACCCTGCCCAGCAGTCCTCTTTTCTCTGCAACACTGTTATCAGAGCTGCCAATAAGTTATCTATCCACTTACCACATGGGGTTGGAATGATGGATTAAGTTTTCAGACTCCTTCACTAGGCTTGGATCTGCTTAAAAGCAAGATTCTGTCTTAACTGTTTTGCATGAAGCAAAATGAGCCTGTAGATTTTAGTACCTGTTGGAATGAAATGATTTAAACCAGAGGACAAGATTCAGGAAGCATTATGTACGTGATTAGACTCTAAGCTCCTTGAAGCGAGGGCCCGCTTGCTCATCACTTAGTCCTCAGTACTAAACACCAGCCTGAAACAGCATAGTAGGTGACTGATAAACAGGTAAATGAATGAGTGAGCAGCCATTAAAAAGTTTCAAGACAAGAATCACATGATCAGATCAGGGTTTAGAAAAGTAACTTTGGAGGCAATGTTAATGTTAAATGCAGACTGGAGAGGCAAAACTCCAGGGACAAAGAAAAGGAGGTGAGTGCCTGTAATTCTATTTATTCAGGAGGCTGAGGTAGGAGGATCACAAGTTGGAGACCAGCCTGGACAATTAATCAAGATCCTCTCTCAAAATAAAGTGAAAAAAGGGCTGAGGATACAGCTCAGAGGTAGAACACCCCAGGGTTCGATCCTTAGTACCCCCCCAAATACACACACACACACACACACACACACACACACATGTGTATATGTATGGGACACATGGGTAATAACAGGTGTCTAATTGGCTAATTTGATTAGGTATTTATATTTATTTTACAAGCCTGATCTGTTTATCCTCTTAGTTGTCCCTGATGGAGGATATTCAGTTACCTCATTCCAGAAACCTTCCCTGACCCCAACCCCCACCAGGCTGGTACCTTTGCGTACATCTGGAGGTCACTGAGGGCAGTGACTACGTCTTATTCATCTTAGTATCTTCAATGCCTAGGACAAGCCTGCTCAATAAATGTTTGCTGAATGAATGAACACATAAATTGATCTATTAGTATACTGTACTCAAGCTCCAACTAAGACACAGAGGACCTAATGATCCCCAGTGTGCAAGTTTCTGGATACAAGAAACAGAACAAATAAAGCAAGACTGGATCGGGATACACACCTATTCCACAGGTAACACAGGGTAAATTTCTCTCTTTGACCCCTCCATCCTCATTCTGAAGAATAACTCTCATTGAGTGAAAATCAATAAAAGTCATTTTAAGGGAAGTAGGTTTAGAGAAAGGCTCTGAAGGAGGAAAAAGGAGGAGGGGAGCTTCAAGTTTGACCAATTTGAACTTTTTTTTTATGAGAACTTGTAAGCTTCAAAAAAGCCTGTAACAAAATAAGAACTTTGCTTTTTAACAGTTTCAAAAGGAACACACACACACACACACACACACACACACCCCTACAGTCTTTTTGAGAGTTCCAGTTTTGGGACCCAAAATGAAAAAAAAAATTCACAGTGGAAATAATAAATCCTCCATTTTCCAGATTGCCATAGAAAGGAAAATTCCTCAATTACCTGCAGACCATTCTCAGAAACATTCTACTAATACAAATGCTGAAATGGACTATCCAGAAGTCCAGTACCAAATTACTACTGACTGTATACTATGAGAAAGGCAGTAGGATGATGTGTAAGACGCTCACCTTAGCTCTCCAAAAAAAAAAAAAGCACAAGATACATTCCCTGTCTTTTAGGAAGCTTATGGATTTGTGGAGTTAATTCATAATCAAAAGAGAAGGTAAATAAGACTCATACTCAATTATGAAGCAGATAAAATATATAGAGCAATTAACACAGACAAATTGTTGAAGGCTTCCAAAAACTATCCTGGCTTGAGGGCCCCCAATTGTTTTGAGACAAAGTGAGATTTAAGTAGATCATTAAAGGAGATAAGATTTTAATATTGAAGGATGGAAAGGATCACAAGAATAATGCCCATGCCATGTCAGGGAACCATTTATTCAGGGATGGCATCATGAACAGTATTTGTGACGATTAGCGTTTTTAAAATCGCCACCCTGAAGAACACCCAAAGGCAGATTTGGGTTGGAGTCCTGTTTCTTCCACTTATTGGTTGAGTGACCTTGACACATTTGTCTTCCCTGAAGCTCGATTTCCACAACCTTAAAACAGAGACAGTGTTAATATTGCTTACTTAATAAAGGAAATGTGAGGACCAAATGAAAGGCACTCACTCACCGCAGTTCTTGGCAAATAATAAGCATTCCATAGGTGATAGCTCCATGTTCTTCCCTCCAAGTACAAGTTTGTGGCTTGAAACTTCCAGAGATTGAAAAAGAATTTTTTTTAAAAGTGTGGAATAGAGCAGACCCGTGTGAAATAGTCCTGTTTTCACTCCATCCAGCAAAATAATGATTTCCCTGCCAATTTCCAGTTGGACCAAGAGTTTAGCATCATTATTTGATTTTGAATCATTCCTCTTCCTCTTCCTAAAAATACTCTGAATCCTACTTACCTCTACTGTCATCTTCAAGCTTTTTCTGGACAATTGAATGCTTCTGGGGAAAAATAAGAAACTGCAGATTTCAGGTTTGTGTTACTTGTATTTGTTCATTCATGGATTCAATAAGTATTTATCGAGCACTCATTTTTGAAAAATTAGAAACGATCAAGTGGGAATGATTTCAACTTCCCACCCCTTACTCTACCTCTTTCCCTGTTCTCTCCTAATGCAGAGAGAGAAGAAATCCTTCTCCTCTTGAGGCCGAATGCTCCCCACCTGTGCCTTGGAGGCCTGGTCTTCTCTGGGGGTTTTTGCACCCAACCTGTTCCCTTTTCCAACTACTTCCTCTTTAATGATTCCTCTCTATTTTGCACTTAACCATACTGAAATATCTCCCCAGGGGGTGGGGAAGAGAAAAAAAATATCTTTGATAGTCCTGCATCCACAGCCTTCTTCAGCTGTCATGCTCTCTGAACAATTTTTTCCCCCAGCCAAACTTGTGGAAAGTATTGCTTATAGATCCTGCCTCTACCCTCACCTCTCACTTCTCAGCCACATCAAGCTGTATTTTGTGCCTGCCATTCCTCAAAAACTGCTGTGAGGTCATCAATTTTTATTTCTTAGTTTACTTGACCATTCCCTTTTTGAAATGCTTTCTTCCCTTGACTTTTGTGAAGTCACATTGTTCTGATTTTCCTTTTCCCTCTTTAGGAACCCCTTCTTGCCCATCATTAGCAGAGTTTCTTTTATGCAACCATTAAATGTTTTTCAGGGTTCTGTTTTAATGCACACTTCTCTTTCCACTTTGGCATATTTCTAGGGAAATGCATTCATTCCCACTGCTTTATTATCATTGATATACCTAAAACTCTCAAATCGATAGCTCCAGACCCATATAAGCAACTGTTTACATACATTCTCCACCGGAAGATTGCACCGTTACTTGAAGCTCTGCATCCATCATCTTCATTACCAAATCTGTTTATACTCTGGTGTTTCCTAATTCAGTAAATAATAGAACCAGCTAACCAGTAGCTCTAAGATAGAAATTTGAGAATCATCTTCAACCATTCCATCTTCATCACTCATGACAAATCAATTACTATTTTGTCATATCTCCTAGATAATTCTTTTTCTCCATTCTTACCAATATCATCTGTCTAAACAATTGCAACAGATTCCATTAAAAAGATCACCTCTATTTACATCACTCTCAGTGCTTAAATTATGGCTGTTCATTGACCTTGGAATGAAGTCCCAAATCCTTTATATGTTCTACAAGATATTGTAAGTTCTAACCCCTACCTACATTTACAGCTTTGTTTCATGTCCCAAGTGTATGTGTGTGTGTGCGTGTGTGCATGCACATCAAGGATTGAACCCAGGGGCACTTACCACTGAGCTATATCTCCAGCTCTCTTTTTATTTTTTTATTTTGAAACAGGATCTTGCCAAGTTGCTTAGGGACTCACTAAGATGCCTAGGCTGGTTACAAATTGGCAATTCTCCTGTCTTAACCACCTGAGTCACTGGGATTATAGGTATGTGCCATCATGCCCAGTTCATGTCCCTATCCCTGCTTCTCTCTCCTCTCCAGCCACAGTGGTCTCCTCAGTGCTTCAATATATCTCATACTTTCTCCCACCCATGACCTTGCTCTCTTCCCCTGTATTATCAATCTCTACCAATCACCAAGATGCTTCTATTCATCTTTTGGAGTTTCAACTTAACTGTTCTTGAATAGGAGGCAGAGTTTGCTAGTTCTCCATTTATATAATCACATAATGCCCCCTCTTTCTTCTACCTCTTAACAATCCTTCCTGTTATAATGTCTGCTTTCTGTAATAGTCTGTAAATTCTAAGATAACAGCGGCCATGCCTGTCTTGGAAATTAATGCATCCCTAGTTCAGAGCATAGTGTCTAACAAATAGTATGTAATAAAATATTTTTTAAAATTAATTCATACAGTTACAAGTCAATTCCATCTTTATTTCTGCAAAGCCTTTCTTGAACTACCCAGGCAGAATTGACAATGTTCATGTTCCAATTCCCACTATACTGATGATCCTACCTCTACGTCACACTTAATACACTGTATTATAATTGTTTACTTGCCTTCCCTTCTAAAATATGAGCTTATTGTCTATCAGGACTCTATCTTTATTATTATTATTATTATTACTATTATTATTATCTCTAATATTTCACCTGATGTCTGGCACAATGCTAATGCTTAATAAAGATTTATAGAACAAAATTGACAAACTCCTATCAACTGAACAAGTATAAGACCTGAAGGAATATGGAAGGTCGAAGATAAACTCTGAAGTGTGGCCTAGCCTTGACAGATACGGGAAGTTGATAAAGGAGGTGATTTAGGAAGTAAATACGCAGTTCCAAACATAGGTATTGATAGGGGTGGTGACATAGGGGAGAATTTATGCTTAGTGAGAAGGTCAGTAATGCGATGGGGTCCTGAAAGGGGAACCATAAAAGTAATTCCCAGGGTTGAAAGCAGTCTGCTGTAACCAGGAGGGGCTGACAGCATCCGATCTGATTTGCCTAGGACAGTCCCAGTTAACACCTGTTGTCCTAACCATAATGATTGATGGTGCCTGCCCCTTATTCTCTCAAAAGTGTCCAAATAAGTCTCATGGTCAACCAACAGAAGATCACATAAATTTGGAAAAGTTGAATGATTTAAGGGCAAGACTACTGAGGACAAGAATCCGATAAGAAATTGGAGTGATTTCAAGTTGAAGGGAACTGCCAAACTGAGTTACGTTTATGAAGACCTAAGTATGAAACAAAACAGGAATCCTGCTAGTCCCTTGTAAGTAAGTGGTGTGACTAATTCTTACCAAAACCCCTAAAAGGTAGGCATTAGCATTGTATCTATTTTATACATACAAGAATGGAAACTCAAATAATGTTCTCAAAGAGTTAACAAAGCATAAAAAAAAAAGTAAAGCTAACTAACATAAAAAAAATTGAAAAAAGAAGCCAAGTGGGGATATATTTGGAAGTCACTGAGAGGTCCCTTCTCTGACACTTGCATGCATTTTAAGTGGGAAGAGAAGATAAGACATCACTATGACACCTTCTCTATAACAATTACCATGATCATGATCCTATCCTGTAGCTTGTAAAATCAGTGTCCACTATTTTCTGAAGCAATGAGCTTCATTGTGAGCTACCTTTTTTTTCCCTAAGAGAGAAGTAATTTCAGGAAGTAACTTCAGCAAAATGGAAAATACATACTTCTATACCAGGACACATTTGGCTTCAAGACAAGCTTATAGTAGAGAAAAATAAAATATTCAGGGACCAAAGAAAGCTAATCTTAGCTAAAATGGATGTCAGATATGATATCATTGACATAAAAGAACAAGCAGGAAAGAATAACCTAAGGAAAGCCCCAAAATTTATGTGCAAGCTGGGCACAGTGATCTTAAGCAATTTAACATACGTAAGACTCTGGATTCAAACTCCAGCACTAAATAAATTAATGAAATTTAATTAAATTTAAATAATGTCACCCATGGTAAAGTACCACATCACCAAAACTGGGTATACTGGCACACGCCTGAAATTCCAGTGGCTTGGGTGACTGAGGCAGGAGGATCACAAGTTCAAAGCCAGCCTCTGCATTTGGCGAGATCCTAAGCAACTTGGCAAGACCCTATCTCAAAACAAAAAACAAAAAGGGGGCTGGGAATGTGGCTCAGTGGTTAAGCACCCCTTGGTTCAATCTTGGTTAAAAAAAAAAAAAAGACATGAAATAACTGAAAATATAGGTAAGAGTCAAAACACACAATACCTTGTAGAACATATAAAGGATTTGAGACTTGATCTCCCCAAAACAAAAAGGGCTGGGGATGTGGTCCAGTGGTTAATCACCCCTGGGTTCAATCCCTGGTACCAAAGAACAATCAAAGAAAACAATGAACAAAAAATACACAAAATGTATGCACAGAATGAAAATTACCCCCAAAGTTAAGAGAAAGCCAAGCAGTGGAGAGACACAATGGAAAAATGTACAGAAGCAGCAGCACAAGACCGAGAAATGCGAACACCTCACAGGAATGACTTAAATGTTTCAAGTTGGAAACAGACCCCTGTGATGATTCCTTCAAAATAAGTAAGCATTGCATTTTAGCAGTAAATAGCCTTCAATCTTCCCCAAGAGCTGAATAAGCTCTCTTTAGTATGCAATATTAGTAGTTTCACTTTTTCCTGCCTCCCTCATTGAACGAGGCCTAATAAGCAATTATACTTCAGCTCTGCTGCATCTTTCCCTCCCTTTCTTTTGAAGACTAGAAAGAGAAAGAGGAATGCAGCAGTTAGAATTGTACTTCCTGGCACTCAGTTTTAAGAAGCACTTTGCAAAAATGGCCCACTTTGAAGAAGGTATTTGCTACATCTGTCTTTCCATGAGATAAGGTAGCCTGGTAAAAAGTATAAGCTCCATCAGCAGGAAACCAAGACACTGACTAGTTGGGGACTTATGTAAAACATATACTTTATTATTCTATTTTTTTCCCTCCTATATTGCAAGTTTTTCTTTTTTCTTTTTGGTGACAAATTATACACAAAGGTGAGGTAGGTATTATTAAGAAATGCTTTTTGAAAAAAATAAAAGTAGGTAAATAATTACCTTTTCCTTATTTCTTTCCTCCTTTTTATTTATAATCTAAAGTTTTACTGAATAAAGATTTATGAAGGTTAAAAGGTTGAAGAAGGGGCTGGAGCGGTTGCTCAGTGGTTACGGTGCTTGCCTGGCATGCGCAAGTACGAGGGTTCAAACCCCAGCACCACATACAGAATGAAGTGTCTGAGCAGCGAAAGACCATGAAAAACTAAATAAAATTGATTCTGTCTCTCTCTTTCTCTCTCTCTCTCTCTCTCGCTGTCCCTCTATCTTTAAATTAAAAAAAAAAAGTTTGAAGAAGTGCAAGAGGTCAAGTTAAAGTTTGTTTTTAAGTAATAATTCAAATTATGGGAACTCTTTTTAGTTTACCTATTAGTCAATCAATAAATACACATTTGTTCAGTGTTTGCTCTGTGTCAGAAATTCAACTAGACTGCGTGAAGGAGTGAAACAAAGCACCATTGCAAAATACTATATTTGATCACATCAGAGACAGTTTGGATTGTAAGAAGTGTTTGAAGGTGGGCTTGGTGGTGCACACTTGTAATCTCAGCAATGTGAGAGGCTGAGGCAGGAGCAACCCAACTTTGAGGCCAGCCTCAGCAATTTAGCAAGACCCTGTCTCAAAATAAAAGACATAAGGGCTGGAGCAGTGGCTCAATGGTTATGGTGCTTGCCTGGAATGCACAAGTTCGAGAGTTCAAGCCCCAGCACCACATACACAATGGAGTCTTAGAGCAATGAAGGCCACATGAAAAACTAAATAAAATTGATTCTCTCTTTCTCTATCTCTCTCACTGTCCCTCTATCTTTAAAAATAAATAAATAAATAAATAAATAAATAAAAGACATAAGAAAGGCTGGGGATGTTGCTCAGTGGTTAATGCCCCTGGGTCCAATTCCCCAGTACAAAAAAGAAAGAAGAAAAAAAGAAGCATTCTGGTTTTAGAGTGGTTAAAATGTGGGAAAACATGCATCTTCAAGTCAATCATATATATAAGTAAAAAACAAAAGCTTCCATAGTAAGAAAATGATGGAACTTATTATTATTATTAAGTTCCAGGTGTGTATTAGAGACAAGAAGGTACTTGGAAAATCAGTGTAGTAAGCAATTCCAAGGAGCTGAGGGTGGAGAGGAGTGTGCTGCATGTGACACTAGGTGAGTTCGGCTAATGCACTCTCTATTATTCTGAGATGTTGGCAAGGAAAGGATGAATTAAAACTGAGCTTTATATTTTACCTCCTTGAAAGTGATGACTTTCAATTTTGTTATGACTTTTGAATTCTATCATTTTACGAACCTGAAACCATTTGTGTGTGTTGAAATTTAACTTAATAAAACAATTACTTAAATAAAAACATTAAACAAATTCATAATATGCTAAAATAAGAATGATACCTGAGGGAAGTGGCCCAATCACTTAAATTTTTACTGGCAGAAACAAGTGAAAAATAATTTTGAAATAATAGTTGAGGCATTATTTCTGTACTTGGAGAATGAAAATAAAAATTGTGCTATAATGGAGACAGGAAATTCCTTTTTTTATTAGAAGTACATAGAGATACAATTGAGGGGGAAACATTATCAAACCAACAGTAATCAATGTATATGTACTTTGTTATCCAGGGGTAATGCCAAAACATGGATGACCACCTTGGGTTTCACTTGTTGCAGTTTCCCCCAGAAGAACTCATGTGTTAAATGGGTATCTCTCGGAGGAATGACATCAGCTTCTGGGATGGTTCCCCCCTATTCCCACTCTCCAGTCTCCTATGAGTTCTTCATACACCCTCCACCCTCCGCATCCCCCTCCCTACGCCTCCAAGTATCCTAGGGAGCCATCCCCCTTATTTCGCTGAGAATAATATAATTTGAAGTTATTGTTAGGTTAGC
>PVKS010043861.1:0-14640 GCA_004027875.1 Aplodontia rufa
GGGATAATGAGTACTTTCTTATATTTGCTGAGATTATCTTTATGAACCAGAATATGATCTACTTTGGGAAAGGATCCATGTGCTGCAGAGAAAAAGGTGTATTCTGCTAACTTAGGATGGAAAATTCTATATATGTCTGTGAAGTCCATTTGGTTGATGGAGTTATTCAGGCTGGCAATTTCTTTATTGATTTTTTGTTTTGATGATCTGTCTAATGGATAGCGGAGTGTTGAAGTCTCCCAGTATTATTGTGTTATGATCCCTGAGAGGTTTGATGTCGTGAAGTAATTTGTTCACGTAACTGGGTGCACTGTTGTTTGGAGAGTAAATATTAACTATGGTTATTTCTTCCTGTTGAAGGGTTCCTTTTAGTACTAGGTAGTGGCCTTCTTTATCCATTTTGATTGATGTATGATTGAAATTTACTTTTTTGGATATAAGTATAGCTACAAAAAGGATCATCGACTTAAAAGAACAGATAATAAAGGGAATAACGGAGAAAATCCAAGATTTGAAAGACTCGATTATTACAGTAATAGATTTTCTCAAAAAGGAAGTTACAGACCTCAAATCTGTAATCAATGATATGAAAGGGACCATGCAAGAATTTAATAATAGAATGACTTCAGTAGAAAATAGAACCTCTGCCAATGAAGAAAGAACCTCCGAAAATGAAGACAGGTTGACCAAGCTAGAGCTTACAGACACCAAAAAGGAAAAAGAATTGAATGACCATGACCAGTATTTCAAGAATGTCTGGGATGAAATGAAGAGAAACAATCTGAGAATAATTGGAATAGAGGAAGAAATTGAGACACACACCCATGGTATGAGGAATATTCTCAAAGAGATCGTGAAAGAAAAATTTTCCCACATAAGAGTAGAATCTGACATGCTCATCCAGGAAGCTTACAGGACACCCAATAGGCCTAACCAAAAGAGAAACTCACCTAGACACATCATATTCAAAATGTACAACAGAGATACCAAAGAAACTATTATTAATAGAAGCAAGGGAGAAACGCCAAATCACATTCAGAGGCAAGCCAATAAGAATTGTATGTGACTTTTCAACCCATACACTGGAAGCAAGAAGGTCTTGGAATAATATCTTTCAACGTATAAATGACCACAACATGCAGCCTAGAAGCACAGCTTCAAGTTTGTTGGAGAAATAAAAACTTTCCATAATAAAACAAAACTGGCAGAATTTGTCAATAGAAAACCTGCTCTACAAAGAATTCTCAAGGAAATACTCCAGACAGAAGAACAAGCACTTGATACCCATAATCCACAAACTGAAGAAATTCAGTGAAGGTATCACCCATCAAGAACTAACCAAGGCAACCACGGAAGTAGCTAAGTAAGACACAATGACTACAAAACAACTGCACACTTCTATCTTATCACTGAATGTGAATGGTCTAAATGCACCACTCAAAGACACAGACTTGCAGACTGGATCAAAAAACATAATCCAACCATATTCTGCTTACAAGAAACTCACCTAACAGGCAAAGACATCCACAGATTAAGGGTGAAAAGATGAAAAAAAATGTACTATGCTTATGGCCAAAGAAAACAAGCCAGTGTCTCTGTGTATTCTGAATACTGCAGTTCAAACTTTCTTGCAGCCCTCACCCCCATGGCTCCAGGAAGCTCCAGATCACACACTCTGAGTTACACATGAGAATTCTAGAGTGTCCAAACTTCCTGTGCAGTTCTCACCCCCAACAATCCGGAGATGCATGTCAGATGCTCACCAGGAATTCCTGAGAATTCTAGGTATTGCAGTCCATCCTTCCTCTGAAGCCCTCACCAAGAGCCCCCTACTACAGGCCACAGGCTCACAAAGCTCCCAAGAACCTCACCCATGCCTGCAGCTCCATCATCTGCCAGGGCATGGCTGCTCTTCCCTTAGCAGCTTTCTTCCCTTTTCTCTCTTCGACAACCTGCTGATCAGGTTAGGCAAATCTCTCCCATTCTGAGAGCCCCAAGCACCCCTTGGACCTCTAACCAGATCCCTCATAGTCCCAAGACCCCTCTCAAAGCCTGCCCACACAGTTGTTCTGTGATTTGACAGTGGGTCCCCTAGCTCCAAAGCATCCCTTTCTTCTGTGACCTAGTCTGTCATAGTGGGGAGCTGACACATCCAGGTATGACATTGGTGAAAACCAGTGTCTATCTGTGGGGTTGCCCCTGCCCTCCCTCTTCTATAAATATCCATCTCTCCAAAAGAGCTGTGCCTCTAATGCTGGCAGTTAATCACAATGCTGTCCTTGGAGAGTCATGTGGCCCAACGTCCCTGCTTCACAGTGTGCCACCCTCAGTGAGCCTCCCTGTCCTGAATGCCCTGTAGACAGCAGCCCCCTTGGCCATCCTCTGCTGCCACTGAAGCATGGGAGCACTGTGCTGACAGCTCTGTCCTCCCTGTCCTGCATGGCCAGTAGACATTCAGCCCCCTAGGCCATCCTCTGTCACCCTTAAAGCATGGTGGTGCTGTGCTGGCAGATCTGTGACTCTCTTCCAGTCTTGCTGCCTCTCAGCTGAGAATGAGCCCCATTCCTGGACAATGAGGAACCTTGTCCTCTGCTGGTTCATGTTCTCTGTGAAGCTTACAAGGAGGGGAAGGTTTGAGCATGGGTTGGGCCAGCAAGACCTTGGCTAGGGTGCCTTAATGAGGGTGATGCTCGGAAAGCAACTGGAGGCCAGCTCCTCCCCAACCTGTGAACCCCATTGTGGCCACTAGGGGGCAGGGCGACAAACAGCCTGGAGGGAGGACCTGGGGCTGAGGCTGAGACTGGCACTCAGGAGGGGCAGACTCCAGGTGTGCACAGGCCAGGGGAGCAGGGGGAGGACATGAAAAAGTCTAGACTGGAAATCAGCCTCCTTAGGTGCCGCACCCATGTCCCATCCCCACTGTTAGGTAAGACTTGAGTATTTGTGCACTAGGACAGGAATGTGGAGATCACCCTAGAATCCCCTGGGCTTTGTCAAGTGGCATGCAGGAAACAGGGCTGCAGATGGCGAACAGCCCTGCCAGGCACCCTCAGAGACACAGTCCAGAAGCCTGCCGTCTTCTGGCATGACCGCTCCCTGCCCAGTGCCGATGGGCAGGCAGACCCCAGTTATGGAAACAGGCACCAAAGGCTGAGAGCACTGTGACTAAATCCATTTATTCCTAAATAAAAAGCAAAATAAACAGGAGATGCATCATCAGGGCATCACAACCCTGTTCCTGCCTCCTTCCTTGGTCCTACACTACCAGTAAAGTTTCCAGCCCCAAATAATCATTAGAACTTCTTCCTCTCCAGCCTCCACTATGATACAGGGGGAATCCCCACCCCAAATATACAAAATGCTACACAAGTACAATATGTACATTGGGGGAGGGAGTCCATCCCCCAGTATCTTCTGCCCTTCCTCTCACAATGCTTGAGAAAATGCTAGCTGGTTGCCCTGCCTGCACCCACTCTGCCTTCACTTAGCCTTGTGAGCCTCAACTGTCTCAAGACCCACAGGAATGCTGTCCAGCTGAGCTGCCCAAGGTGCCTCTAAGATGATGGGAGCCAATGAATGAAGGACTGCCTCATCCCAGCCTCCAGTGAGCCCCGTCTTACGATCCCTGAGAAAGCTGCCCAGCTGACCTGCCCACGGTGCCTCTGAGGAGGCCCCAGTCTCCAGCTGTAAAAGTGCTGCTCAACTTTCCTGCCCTGAATGCCTACATGGAAGAGGCTGGAGCTCCCCTAATGAAGAACTGCTTGGTGAGGGGCCACCAGGGAGCCCCTGTCCCTCTAGAGAGGCACTCTGCTAAAGGTATGCATCTGTAGTGCTCTCTCTGGAAGAGGAGTCAAAAATCAAGTCTCAGCCCTGGCCAACATGGGTCTACACCCATTTGTTTCCCATTAGATAAGAGTCTTATCTTGCTACTCTAAGGACAAAAGAGTGACTGGGAAGGAGTGGCAGGGACAGGGTGGGGGAAAGAGTCCCATGGCCCCACTTTAGGCTTTGATCAGCAGTCTTTTTATTGGTTGAACATGGTCTTACATGTTGAAGGGATTCATTGTTAAACATTGATACATGTTTACTTGATGACAATGTAACATGAACCCAATCCTTACCCAGGAACTCCCCTTTTCCCACTCCCTAATCTCATCTCCACTATAATTCCCCCAAATTACAGGTATAAATGTTTACATACATATATATTGTCAGTTTCCTATTTTAAATGCCTGCATGAGTATTAACTAGCTTCTCAGGGGAATTCAGTGTCCCTTACACTATGAGTAATCCCATTTCCTCCCAGTCCTCCCTCTTGCCCCCACTTGCCTCCCCCGCTTCCAGAAGCAGACTTCCCCCCAGATCATGTGTTGCTTCAAATAAATTTCACTCACTTTCACCCTTTCCTTGTTTTACTCCAGCTTTAAGATATGAGAGAAATGACCAACAGTCTTAGCAGACTGTTCACCTGGCCATCTTCATCAGCATTGCAGAAGGGGGCACATAGGCTGATGCCCAAACCAAGGTGTCCCTGGGGCTTCTAGAACTCATGCAGCAGCTGCATGATCTGCAGTGCAGTGCAGTTCTTGGGGACCGAAGCTGCCCCAGCCTCCTCTTGTGCAGCTTCCACACTATTGGTGAGGTTCTCCTCTTGAAGGTCTTTGGGGAGAAGGGAAAGTTCTGAGAAAGATGCAGCTATCTCTTGCTGTTCCTTCCCACCTGCCCTGAGGTCCTACTCACCATTCTGCTTATGGGAAATTCCAAGTCCCTGGGGGCTGGTGGGCCCTGGAGTGGGCTCCAGGGCAGAGCTCAGGAGTGCTGCCAGGAACTTGCCCTGCCTGAGTGAGCACTCCTGGTGCTCACTCATGAGCTGTGACACCAGCTTCTACAGCTCCAGTGGCTTCACTTGAGGAAGAGGTGCTACCTATGCCCTGGCTTCAGCCCATCCAGGCCTGCAGAGGGGCTCAGGGCCCTACCTTCATCTCCAGCTGGCTAATGTAAGCCTCCTCCACTGCCACTTCTTTAGCACTGCCCTCTGGCTTTGGTACAGGGCAATACACTCTGCTGCAGGGAGAGTAGGGGACATGGCTCAGAAGCCATGACATACCCCCTGTGCAGGCCCTCTCCTCGGGCCTCAGCCCTGCTCACCAGTGGTATCTGTCTCTTCAGAGAGATGTATGCAGCAATGTTCCAGCTCCTCCACCCACTCCTTGAACTCCACCTTCTCCAGCATGACCTCCAGGAAGTGGCTCTGAGGCCAAACAGCAAGGTCAGGACTTGGTGGTGACCTGCCCTGCATCCCTACTCCATCAGGAAAGGCTCACTCACCTGCAAAGTCTGCATGGCCACCTGTAGAGCCTGGGGACTCTCCCCAGATGCACAATCACCCCTGCTCCCAAGGGGCATGGCCTGCTCTGATGTGGAGCAGGCAGGTGAGCCTGGCACCTGCTGCATACCTGCTGTTCCCTCAGCTGTCTATGCAGCTGTGCCCAATGTTCCTGGGCACTGGCCAGAGCCGCGTTACAAAATGCCACCTAGAGGCAAAACAGGTGTGCATTATTGGAGGTATGCTTAGGACAAACCAGAAGGCAGTAAGCATAGAAGCCTTCCCCTGGGCCTCAGTGGGTCCATGTTCTTCTGGGTGGGCCAACCCTTGGCTCCCAGTGTGTGCTGTGGGAAACATTAGTGGGGACACAATGGTGTCAGGGTACCCAGGGGACCACAGAGGGAGGCAAAAAAGGTGAGCTAGGGCAGGGGCAGGGCAGAGGAGAACACAGCTCACCTCGGCCTCTCTGCTATCTAGGTCTTCTGAGACAGTCAGACTGGGCTGAGGAACCTCCTCATCCTCTTCTTCATCCACTCTGTCTTCTACTGCAGATAGTCAGAGGGGTCCTCAGACAGTCCCACAAGAAAAGGTCCAGAGAGAAGGGCCCACCTCTGCCCCTCATGTGTGCCCCTGGGCCAGACACCCCAGAGAATAACTCCTCAATCCTAGCAGACCCTCCTTAGGACATCTCTCCTCCCTCTGGACAGTTTCACTCACCTTCCCCAGGGATAGCCAAGAGCCTCAGGTGGGCCTGCTGGTTCTGCTGACTGGTGGCTTCCAGGAAAGAGAGTGACAAGAAACAGGTGTCCAGGTCCTCCACTGAGGTGTGCCAGCAGCTCCCTCACCTGAGTCTCCTGCAACTCCCAGTGGGCCACCTCCACTGCCATCCTGCCCTGCACTGCCTGTGCTGTAGCCGGTCTTTGAGCTGAGCCTGCAGCACAACCTGCTTGTGCAGCATCCTCTTCTCAGAAGCCAGCTGCTGATAGAATGTTACATACTTTTGCAGGTGTGACAGATACTTGTCTTGCTGCTGCTGCAGACCCGGAGCCTCCTGGCTCTTCAGCTCCACCTGTGGGAAGATGCTGTGTATAAGGGCAGGTGGGACTCACTTCCAGATTTTGATCCCAAAAATGATGGAGGGCTGGGGTGAAAGTAGCCCCATGCCTCCTGCACCTAACCTCACACCTTGTAGCCTTCTTTTCCACCATTGGCACTTCCGGCCCAGATGTGGAAAAGCAGAGAGAGCCAACCCACATCTGGTAACAGCACACTACTGGTGCTCAGTAACTGAAGAGCCTCCCATTGAAAAGGTCCTTCCCTACAGTGAGGGACTCCAGTCCTCCAGAAGAATGATCATGTCTGGAGCCAAGAGAAGCCCAGGGATACTAGCCTCTGACAGATAGGGAGCAGGAGTCAGGAGTCACCTGTCCCCTAGGCTGCAGCTAATCTATCCTGGCCCTGGCTCTGCCACTCCCCAGAGGCCAATGCCTGTGTCTTGGCCCATGCATGCCACTTGGGGTAGGGGTTAACATCTCCTTCAGCTCTCCCAGCTTTTCTTCTCCCCAGAGGCCAGCATCTGTGCCCTGGCCCATGCATTCCACATGGGTTAGGGGTTACAGTCTCCTTCAGCTCTCCCAGCTTCTCCTGCAGCTGATGTACCTTCCTGGACAGCTCCCTCCTGATGGGCTGCTCTGACTGCAGTGCACTAGTGATCTTCATGTTCTCATTAGTCTGGACAGAGAAGAGTAATCAACACCATGCAATGAAGCTAGAGACCCCAGACCTTGGTGTCCATCTACCAAACTGCAGGGAAGAATCACCTCCTCTCCCTCCATGGATATCTGAACAGGGCTTTAGCTCAAGTGGTGCCTTCACAGCCCCAAGTTTATGGGGATGCAGACTGAGGCAGAGGCCAAGACAGGCAGATGTGCTGCCCTGCCCCAAAGGACTTGGCACGGGAGGGCGCCTGTTGGCTCTGCACCAGCCTGATGCAGCCATTCTGTAGCTCTGCCAGCTGCTTCTTGAGCTCGTGGTTCTGCAAGAGTGCGCATCTGATGGGTCCTTCTGCACGGTCTCCAGGATCTGCTTGCTCTCCTCTACCTGAGAGTCCCAGAACTCCACTGCCTGCTCTAGCTAGAGCAAATCATCCTGCACCTGGGTGAGGAGCTATCTGACCAGGCTCTCCAGTTCCTTCAGTGGTTGCAGGCGGAGACTGAGCAGCCACTTCCCTGCCTTGGAAGGCCCTGCTTAGGGAGAGGGACTCCACTGAGAAAGGAAACACTCAAGTATGGGGCTCAATCTCAGCTTCTGGAACCATTTTGTGGGCACTCAGCTCTTCATTCTGGTCCCTCACCCCAAATCTTGCCTAGATCATGATCTGTCACCTTCCAGGCATTTACACAGTCGTGCTCAAAGCAGCTGGGCATGCAGAGATAAGACCCCTTTCTGTCCACCACAGTGCCCCTGAAATCACTCCCCTCCCTAGAACCTTTGAAGCCCCACAGCCCTCAGGCCTATTCGGGCTCCCAAGTCACCATCACCCCTGCTCACCCTTCTGACTCCTCAGATCTTCCAAGCTGGTGTTCAGCTCCTGTGCCTGACTCTCTCACTCTGCTCCTTCTCCTCCCTCAATATGTCCACCTGCCTCAGGTGAAAGAGCAGAGGGAGCAAGGGCTTGGAGGACCCAGCCCAAGTTCCTCTCTGCCCCACTCCCACAAAACCAGAGCACTCCACAAGTGACAGATTCCCACTGTGCAGATGCCTAGGAAAGCCAAGCAACCACCTGCAAGGCCTCACCTGCTCTTGCCGCATCCTCTGCTGCCACAGGACATTCTCTTCTCTCAGTCTCTCCACATAGTGGTCTCTCTCCACATGGAGGCACTTCAGGGACTCCATCAACTGCAAGAGTGGGCACAGAAGTTAGGAAGGGCTGTCACCAGTTCATACCTGCTCCTGGCCACCTGGAGTTCTCTTCCTCCCACATCACTCCCTCTGCAAAGCCTCACCTGCCCCACAGGTGTCTCCAACTTTCCCGGCTCCTCTATGGCTTCCTGTGTCTGCTGGATATTATCAAATGGAGCCTGGGTGTTCCCTGTGATGCCTCCACAAGGGGGTGAACTAGGACCAGGGTACAATTCAAGAGTATCACCACATCATACAAGCACTGGCTCAGCCCTCAGGAGAGGGAACAGACTCCTGAGTAAACATAAATGAAACCTACAACATGATGTGTTTTCAACCAAGATGTTTTAAAAATAAAAACTTAAAGGCCTTATCACAGGCTCAATGCCAAGGCACTTTCCTAGCATGTGAGATGTGCTGGCTTGGATCTTTAGCACTGTATTAAAATAGAATCAAGGTATTCTTCTCATCTACAACTAGAAAAAAATTTAAAACAGTCTTATCTCTATGATTCTGATTCCAGGAGTCTAGGCAGGGATCCCATTTATGGACTTTCAGCCATCTCTGGTGGATTCTACAGCAGGACCAGAACAAAGACCCAAATTTTCCAGCTCTTGGCTAGAGGCCACCTTGACCATTCCAGAAAGCTAGGGCTTGGGCTGTCCGGCTGCAGCCTCACTTGTTGCAATCAGAGCTCAGACATCTCCATAGCTGGTTTCTTGGCCAGTAGGAGATGGATCCTCTCTTCCACTTATGAATTCTGCTGCTTCAGTTCCTCATTGTTTAGGCTGTGTCCAGAGGCAGTGCAGGAAGGAATGAACCAAGAACAGCAAGAGTCACTTTGACCACCAACCCACCACCCTTGACACACAATCACACAACTGTGGCATTAGAAGGGACTCCAGGAATCTGGTCACAAATGACAGGCCACAGAGAGGTTGAGTTGCCTGAGGCCATCCTGTGAATGAGGGGCACAACTGGGACTAGAGCATAGCTTTGGACACATCCAGACCTGTACAAGCTCCCTCTACCACCCCAGGCTCACTTGTACCCCCACCAGCACCCTCGGCATTGACTAAAGACCTGGACCACCCATTCTCCTTCCCCTTCCTACCAGTTCTTGTGCAACTTCAGCCTGAAGGCATCTCACTCTTTGGTTAGATCCTTACTGTGCTGCAAATGCAAAAGCTGAGTCAGGATCTGGTAGGCCAAAGAGGCAGCCAGCACACTGAGGACAGTAGCTATTCCAGAGTAACACTTCCTCACCCTCAATCACACTTGACAGTTTTCCAAGGCATTTCTGAGCCTAGGGTTGAATTTATGTTTTTGTATGTTTCCTTTGATTTGTGAGAAAGGGGTCTCAATATGTTGCCAGGCTGGTCTCAACTCCTGGGCTCAGATGAGCCTTAATCAGCCTTCCCAGGAGCTGGGACCACAGGTACATGGGACCCTGAGAGAAAGTAATTTTTCTGAGGCTACCCACAAAGCTAATAGCAAAGATGGACTCAAAATTCAAATACTCTTTTAATCCTGGAGCCTGGGGCTTCCCTCACCACACCCTGGGGCACTTTGCATGGCATATCCTAAAAGAAGAGCCTGATGGCCAGTGGCTCTTCTAATGGCCTGGCTTCCCTGTTGTCACCAAGGCCAAAGAAAATCAAATAGCAACTATCATTTATTGAATGTACACACCAAACCTGGCTCTATGCTAGGAAATTAACAGAAAAACAACAATCCCATTTAAACTTCATAAATGTATGTATACATCATACATATGTGCATTTTTTCAATGCTGAGGATTGAACCCAGGGCCTCATGCACTCTAGGTAAGCACTCCACCATTGAGATATACCCCCAGCTCTGAAACCCAGCATTGTTAATCAGTACCTGACATTTCTTCATCTTAACTACTATACTTTATTGCTCTTTAAGTTCCCATCTCATAGGAGCATGGCCCGCCAAGACTCACATCCTCAGGTGACTGATGACCAACAGCAGTGGTTGTCTCAGGACTACTGCCATTTTTAATCTTCTTTGCTCCTGCAAGAATACCAGGACTGGTCTTCTGTTGATATTCTCTCAACTGTGAAAAGCAGTGATATTCAGGAGAATGATAAGTCCCTATATTCATATTCTCCTCTACACTTTTCATAAAATAGCCTTAAGTGCACCATCTGATATAATACCACCAATAATCCCAAAAGATGTTTTAATGATTTCTTAATGACTGAAGAAATGGACTGTTAACAAGGCTTTTCAAAAAAAAGGCAATAATGGGGGCTGGAGTGGTGGCTCTGTGGTTATAGCACCTGCCTGGCATGTGCGAGGACATGGGTTTCGAACTCCAGCACTATGTATACAACAAAGACTCAGAGCAACAAAAGCCACATGACAAACTAAATAAAACTGATTTTCTCTCCCTCTCTCCCTCTTAAAAAAAGGAGATAATGGAGTTTAAGTTCAATCTTTTAACTCCTAGTTCCCTACTTTGCCACAAATCAGCAGCTCTCAGGGGCAAAACAGAAGCAGTGGTGGAAAAGTAAATAGTAAGTAGGCAGGCAGTATGCCCTGGGCAGTTTAGAAACACAATGGAGTCCTGCCTATACGTCTGATAGAGTTTCACTCCAGTCCTTCCCAAAGATTTACACATCAACATATCCTAACATCAGAAGGCAGTGAAGGCACCGCACCAGGGAATCTGGGAAGAGAGCACAACCCAAACATCATTTCAGACCGAAGTCTATCATAATCTTATGTCATCCCTAAAACCATTAATATGTTTAATCTCGCTCAGGAAAATCAAACAAGGGGCTGGAATGGTGGCTCAGTGGTTGCAGTGCTTGCCCCACATGTGCAAGTACATGGGTTTCAAACCCAGCATCCATATACACAACTAAGGGTTGGAGCAATGAAATCCATGTGAAAAACTCAATAAAAATTGATTCTCTCTGTCCTTCTCTTTTAAAAAGGAAAAAAGAAGCAAACAAAACATGCTTCAGAAAAATGCCTTCTAATTATTATCCCAGTGCCCTCCACACCCCAAGTTGGGAAGACACAAACTGTGAGGCTCAGTTGCCAGCATCTGCTCCACATTAGGACATGCACACCTCACTTCAGAAGCACTGCCTGAAAAGCACCCAGGCCCCAATACAGGGAATTCTGTGATTCTGTGAGGTACAGAAGTCAAAAGAAAAAAATTAACTCTCTGTAGAAGGCAGAAACCTGGGAGAAAACCAAACCAACCCAAACCTGTTCTCCCTGGGCACCCAGAGATACTGTCAATGTACCTAATTCACTGGAGAGTATGCAGGCTTTCTGAGTTACCCATGTGTATGCTGGAAGGAGGGCAGCCTAAAAACTCTGGGCACTAAGTCCCATGGTCCCAAGAGGCCCCTTCCAGATGGAAATCTGTACCCAGACCAGAGCATCCCAAGAGGTCAAAGAAACTCAGAGGACTGGGTGTGAAGACCAAAGGCTGGTCCGTGATAGTCATGAGAGCTCCTGGTAGGAATGAGAGCTCCGAGGGGCACTCCAGTCCTTCCAAAGATTTACGTATCAACATATCCTTACATCAGAAGGCAGTAAAGGCACTGCGCCAGGGAATCTGGGAACAGAGCACAACCCAAAGGCACTGCGCCAGGGAATCTGGGAACAGAGCACAACCCAAACATCATTTCTGAGAGAAGTCTACGTGGGGCATCTGCTGCTCCAAGGTGGGCGAGGTGAGCACAGAGCCAGGACAAGGTAGTCATGGGGGCTCCAAGGGGTTAGGGTTGTGTAACTACACTGCACTCCATGGTGGGGAAGGCGGGCGCAGGGCTGGGACGGTAGTCCTGGGGGATCATAAGGCACAGTGTAGTCCTGGGGGATCAGAGGCCACAGTGACTTAACTACGTTGCACTCCAGCAGCTGCTGCACAGTGAGGGAGGTGAGCACAGGGCCTGGCCATAGTCCTTGCAGTTCAGCACCCAGGGAGCTTAGGGAGGTCCAGTGCAGGGCGGCAAAAGGGCAGGACCAGGCTCAGAGTGGCCCAAGTCACCAAGGGCAGACTGGTGAAGCCAGGGGGCTGGGCTTCTGTGGGGAGAGGCTGGCTGAGGAGACTTTGGTGGGGGAACCGAGGGGTGCCTCAGGAGTGGCAGTCTCTGGTTACACTCCGGCTGCTGGAGGGGCTCGGACCATGACCCAGCGCGTTTTACCTTTCTCTTGGATGCAGCCAATTTGCTTCCTCTGGTTTCCTCCGACATACCAGGATGGGGCAGGGGAAACTGGCGGGGACACGTCACCACCATCCCAGTAGGCATTCCGAAACCGCTTCTGGCTATTTCGGCTGCTCAGCACGAGCTGCCCTGGAGCTCAGTATCCAGGGCAGTCAAAGGCAGCAACGGGGTGGGCGTGGCCTCAATTCTCCCAGATCATTGGAGGACAAGAATTATGACGGTAAAGCCGGCTTGGTCAGACGGAGATGGGTCACAGCGACCCCTCCCGGAAGGGGGCGGGGTCTGCATCCCACAGGTTGCAGGTTGCAGAGCAACAGTTCCAGCTTGTTGCAGAGCTCTGGACTTCAAGAGCATCTGGGGAGCCGCTCTTTGCCCCCCAACCGCCGCACAGGACCCTGCTGTGCCGCAGAGCCTCTGGACCTGGGGGCCTCAGACCCACGGCTCAGTGGGTGGGGAATGGGCATCACTTCCTGGTTGAGAAATCACTTCCAGCTACCCACGCTGCCCTCCAGCCCCTCCTCCCATGCCCCTGATCCCTTGATGGTCCCAGGCCACCCCCCATCCTGGGAGAACACCTCCCCTTCCCAGTCACCCTTGCTTCCCAGTTGCTGCTCTTCTGCCCCTTAGTGCGGCTCCCAGTCCTTCCAGCAGTCTCACCAAGACTGGCGCCTCGGCTTTCTTGCCAGGACAACCCAAATTGCCATGGTGCCTTAGGATCCCCTGCATGTCAGAGCCTAACCCTCCTGTCCAGCTCACTGCAGCCCACCCAACTCAGCCCTCTTCACCTTCCCCTGGCAGACCTGTGCTTCTGGGAAAGTCCAGGTCCTCCCCTCTTCTTCTTCCTGCCCGCCAGTCTGCAAAGGGCTGTGCTGGCCTGCTCTCCTGTGTCCTCAGGTGCATTTTCCCAGATTTTGCTCCAGTCTCACTGCTGAGGTGTTCCTTTCACCTAGCCCTGCCTTTAATCTGGTCCACAGCTCCCCACCTTCACACTGTCCACTCCTGTAGCTTCTAGTCTTTCCAAAAACTCAGCCTCCTCTTCTGATGCCTCATGAATGATTTCCACCACTCCTCTCAATTAGATCTCAATGAGAGACTTGGTCTTTGTTCATTGATGAAGCACCTGCTCTGAGCCCAGCACCTGGGATACAGGTGCCAACCAGCTCCTTCCCTCCAGGAGCCACAGCCTGAGAGCAAACAGATGCTAGGAGCCTGGTTTGGAAAGGGGGAGCCCAGACTTTAGCTGTTCAAAGAGGCCTCCCCAGAGGTGGTGAAGCTGGAGGCAAGGTCCAATGAATAAGTGGCAGTAAGCCCTGATGACAGGGCAAGAAACCACAGTTTATAAAAAGCACTGCTTGGATGGTGTTTTCTCCCAGGGAAACTCAGCGTCCTCTACCTTTGATCTCCCTGTGGCATGGGACTCCAGATAATGCCTCACTTATTCATGATAATTCATTCTCTTTTTAAAAGAAGGCTTCATGGGGCTGGGAATTGCAGGTCAGTGGTAGAGCATTCGCCTAGCATGCATGAGTCCCTGGATTTCATCCCCAACACCACAGATTAAATCAACACTTTCACTTTTTTAAAATGATTTTTCACATGCAGTTCTCGCTGTGTTGCCCAGGCTGGTTCCAAGTCCTTTGTTCAAGTAAGTGATCCTCCTGCCTCAGGCTCCCAAGCACTGCATTACCATGTATGGCTAAAAGAAGACTTTATTGAGCACTTACTTCATCCAAACATATATTACTCTAATGTATCTCCCAAGTCCTTCTAGTAACTTTTGAGGCAGACACATTATCATCCCCATTTTAGAACTGAGGTCTCTGAGTGCCAGAGATTGTCTCACAGTCAGAAAGCAGCAGCACTTGGGACTTTGAACTGCAGCAGTCTCTGATAGCCTGACTCCTCAACCAGGACTCTGAGCTTTGTCCTCCTTGCAGGTGCCTCAGCTTCATCTCCTGGCTCTGTTTCTTTGGTCAGTTGGTCTCTCTGCCTCCTGCTGCTCCTTATGTAATATGGATATTTCTAAGAGCATGTTTTTTTTTTCCATCCTGAGGATTTAACCCAAGGGTGCTCAACCACTGAGCTGTGTCTCTGGCCCTTTTTATTTTTTTAATTCTGAGATAGGTCTCGCTAAGTTTTCCAGGCTAACATGGAACTTGCCTTCTCCTGCCTCAGCCTCCCTTGTCACTTGGG
The DNA here is from genome assembly GCA_004027875.1 of Aplodontia rufa. NCBI lineage: Eukaryota > Metazoa > Chordata > Mammalia > Rodentia > Aplodontiidae > Aplodontia > Aplodontia rufa. The sequence goes on from PVKS010043861.1 coordinate 14,638, forward strand.
TTA